>JAQIWG010007324.1:0-12431 GCA_034695025.1 Chamaedrilus cognettii
ATGCGTGTGTAATGCGCAGTATGAATGTATGTAGTTTTTTGTAGTATTTCTATGTTTTTCAGCTTACAATGGCTGTAGTTCTTCCGCTTTTTGTGATTTATTTGCTTGTTCGACTGTTGCATCTTGTGTTTCTGCCTACGTGGCCAATAAAGAAATGAATATTATATTGCATTCTACCATGAAAGTTTTTAAGTTTTTTTGTTACTGCGTTTGCTTGTGAAGTTTGCACTGTTCTATGTTGAAACGTCTTCACGGCGAATAAAAGCTGCATGTAATTATGTACGCTCAAAATTTGACGTTTAACTGATTGTTGTGCAAGTTTTAAAGAAAATAATAAAAAACGGTCGACCGCTGAGGCAATACCGCGCATAGAAGATATTCAATTTTTATTGCAATAGAATGATATGATTGTAAAGTAAGTGAAAACGTAAAAACGTTGCACAGGACCAAAACTATTATTAATTTTAAATAATTTTTAATAAAGACTTTGTACTGAATCAAATAACCATTTAACCTCAAAATCCCATCCTTCCTCTTACCCTCCTCATCCACTTCTGAATTACTGAGGTGAGAGTCCCTGCGGGACTCCCTTACCGTCCCCAGATGCCCCTGCGGGGCCATCTGACCACCGTAGAGGCCCCTGCGGGGCATACATGTAGTAGGCCTACTGCCTATTACAGCCTTCATTGGCAGGCCTACCTAATGCGGTGTAGGCTGCAGCTACTACGCTGCTGCAGCCTACAGTATGATGCCTGCTTCTCTTATAATTAATATCTGTCGTTAACAAAGAAGAAACGCAAAATTTATTATTACATTACCGCCATGTTTGCTACGAAAAGAACGCAAACAAGAACTGAGGGCAAGGAAGGAAAGAGTGACAATTAAGTATTTTGGAAGCGGGAGCCACGGTAGATTTCTTCTTTTTTAAGTTGAGACCAATACTACTATATAATAATTGTTTTGGAATAAATTACATTTGACCTGTTCAAAATCTACTACAGGCACTTTAATTGCTAAATTGGTCATCTAGATTATGTTTTTCACTCTCCTATAAGTTATAACCAATGTCAATGCTTACTTACTTAGAAAAGACAGCGCATAAATGAGTTAATATGCAAATATTAATACACAATCCATTAAATAGCAAAATAAAAAAGTCAACATCATCAATTTACCACTTATGCTGTTCCGTAGCTAACACGCTTTGCTCTTTAATTACACAAAAAGCACGAACAAAAGATCTGCTTACCAATGATCAATATCGAAAATGTAATAGTAACTTAATCGCCATTCAATTGATTCATTGTCAAGTATTTTTCACAGTGTGCATATCAAGTCAAATACGACCAAAGATCGCGATCAAACATGACATTGTCTACAAAAATACACAACTTCAAGTGCGGTGTATAAAACTTGGAACAACGCATTTGAATGCAATAGTTAAAATGAAAAGTTTAGAAACGGTATTAAGTCAGTAGCCGAAAATTAAAATCAAATTTCACAAGCTGCAAATAGGTTTCCGTATATGATAATTGTAGCCAGGTCCAAAGCTAGCATTAAAACTACATAGTTATGCCAATATCACTATCGCTAAATAATATGCAATGATTACGCATCTTCAATTATCAAAATTAATAGGCACTTGATTATCTGCTAGTTCGATTAATCGCGAAAAATATCAATGAAACGACGCTTAAAATTCACTCCGTGAGCTCAATTCGCTTTTGTTAAAAATTATTTAACTTCAAAGAGAAATTAAAATATTTGCATATTTTCGAACACAAGCTTAAAGTTCAACAATGCTCAACACAAGTCAGATTCAGTTTAGCCAAATTTAAGCAAAAAATCGTCAATCTAATGCACTTTCCTTACAGCGACACAAACAAGATAAGAAAATATCGACAGGACCGTAAAACTATACAGTAAGTTAAATTTAATTGATGTACGTACGATATGAATTAAACGGAGACTTTCAATAAGACAACACTGTATAAACGCAACGATCAAAATAACGCTCAAACTAAAGCAATTGATCGATAAAAGTATTGCAATCAGTGCATAGCCCTAAATTAACTTGCAGAAAGGTGAATGTTGCTTGAAAGGCTTAATGCGCTATACATAAATTCATAAATGTTGCATTTACTGCAATATCTTGCTTTGATTTTCAAACTATTACTATTATTTCATACTATTACTATTATTTCATACTATTATTTCAACACACAAGAATGATGTGAAATTAGTGAGCTCATAGAACACCGTTAAATTATCGCGTAATCTAAATAGGACAGGATTGTGAGAAATGTGTCTACAATTCAATTAGATCAACATCTAATATTTTCTAAAATTTAATTATATTACACAATAATAGTAACAGAACAACACAAGTAATTTTAGTCATCGAAAAGCCACATTGCATTCGTCGCAATTAAATATTTTAAAACTTTTTACAAGTAAAGCTTTGTTCGTTACAATTTAGCAGAAATCATTGTTTATTTAAACACTCACTTTCAAACATAAACAAAGTTAGGAAAATGAGTAGTTCTTCATTTTTCACATTCTAAATTCAACGTTCGTTCTTCATATTCAAGAAATTCATATATCTTTGCGTCAGCACGAGATTATTTTTTTACCGCACAAAAAGCTGAAAAAATCGTCACGTCATCTTAAAGTTCACAAAATGTGCAAAAACTATAGTTAGAAACGAGAATATCAAGATATGAAGCATTGAGTGGATTAAATGTCTCGAAACTAAATATTACTTATTTAATTTACTTCGCTACTATCATAGAATTTCAGTATTTTTCGTTGAGATTCTCAATATATAAAATCGCTCAATTCATAAATAATATCAACAGTCCGCAATATTAACGATACAATATTTGCTGAGCGTATTACGTTTCGCGACATCGGCGGCACTAGCGGAATGTATATAGAAAACAATTGGATCCGTAATAGGCGACTATACCACTATACGGCGTACAAAAATCACCCAATGTTAACAACGCCAGTACCATTTAGATCTCTAATTATCGATGCTCACAGTTAAAATTGCAGCGCAAACTGAAAAAACCGGTCACACATTATATAGCGTTTAGCGAAATAGATCACCGTATATACATTGCGCTCGAAATATTAAGCGTTGTGGAGTAGGTTAGTCGATAAATCATTAACCAATAAATAATCGATTGTTAACTGAATATTTAACGATTGAAAAAAAAAACAGCGAGCATTCAAAATTCAAGGAAATGACGCTGTCAAATAAAGCGCTGCCTTTCTGAATATTCCATCTTTGAATTACCGAGGAGTATATTCAGACATACTCAAACAAGGAATATTAGTATGACAGCGTATATCAGCATCATCAGCATATATCAGCAGGGATAAGTTTAGTACGAGTAGTACTCCAAAAACGACATTTTTTGAAACTACTCGGATTTAGAAATGGGTAGGAGTAGCATTACTCGTAAAAATGGGTGATGGTACTGCTGGTGGGTCTACTGTAGGCCTACTCCTTTTTTGAAAGGCATAGGAGTGCGCTACTCCTATTTTATAAGCAGCAGGCGTAAGACTACTTCAATTTTGTAAGGGCTAAACTGAACTCTGACAATCAGATTCACAAATGAACAACTTGGGACTTAAATCAGTATCCATTTGAGATATATATATTCAGAGAAAAAATTTGAACTAAAATACATTGAACATAGCTCAGAAAAAAGCAAGATCTGGAGCAAAAAACAACAGTCTACATTATTTTTGATGCAAAAAACACAGCTAGGTGGAACTAAAGCGAATCTTGCCTGCTTCTTACAAGCCAGTCATAGCTCAAACATAACGCAGATAATATTTATAGCATCGGTGTAAAAGTATTCGTTTATATACACAATGCAATATAAAAACTCAATTCAAGCTTCAACAGTCGTCACCGTAAAAGATTTCTGCCTCTAGTCGACAAGAAAAATTTCTGCTTCTAGCCGACGAGAAAGATTTCTGCTTCTAGCCGACAAGCAGCGGCTCGTCGTCGGCAAAACAACGAATCATCGGCTGATCCTCGTCGTCTGAAAACAAAAGAGAAACTTAAATGTGAGCTAAACGATAACTGAAACTATTTTAAGAACGATAACTGAAATGAAACTGAAATGCAAATCAAGAACTGAAATGAAACTGAAACTAATATCAGAACTAAAATTGTACGGCTTATTACCTTTTAAAGACTTTTTTGTGACTGTGACTTTGAACATTGCATTACCGTAAGCTAAATGTTGCGCAAGCTAAATGTTGCGCAAACTAAATGTTGAGCAAGCTAAATGTTGCGCAAGCTAAATGTTGCGCAAGCTAAATGTTGCGCAAGCTAAATGTTGCGCAAGCTAAATGTTGCGCAAGCTAGCAAGTTTTTGTAGCTAAATGGCCACAAAAGGCTGCGTCCTTTTGTAGCCACGCGACGCAGCCTCTGTAGCCACGCGACGCAGATTAGCTTACGAGGTTTAGGTTTTTCAGGTCTAAGGATCGTATGTGGTAGCAAAGACTATTGCAGTCGTTCGGTGCGTCGAGGCCAAGCAAAGAACCGCTCTCTCTTCTTTAAGCGCCTTATACGACGCACCCAGAGAGCTCTGGGCTGCAAGCCAATTCTTTGTTCCCCGGCTTGCAGAGGGTATACAACAGGTAGTATTGTTACTCCAGCACGTACCCAGCTCGTTGAGCGAAGTGCATAGGTAGTAATGCTACAGGTAGCATCACTACTCCAGTCCATAGCCAGCTCGTTGAGCGTAGCGCTGTTGGCGCGCTGGTCATAGTATACCACATGTAGTATGCTACATAGGTAGCATGCTATACCTAGTATTGTATAGGTAGTATGCTACAAGTCGTACCACTACTCCAGTCCATACCCAGCTCGTTGAGTGTAGTGCTGTTGGCGCGCCGGTCGTAGTGACTGCTGGCGTAGGACGCAAAGCTGCGCTGCAGACGTCTGTGGCGCACGCAGTACACGCCGACCACGACCACGAGCGTGATGAGCACCGCGGCGCACGGCAGCGCGATGGAGAGCAGCACCGTGCGTGACATCCCGCCCACCGTAGTGTCGTCCCTGCGCAGCTTGTCTGCAACACACGACACGGCAACGATGGGCCTAAAGAAAGAGAAAAGAGAAGGAGGAAAGAACAAAAAAATCCTGAAATATAGAAACTGCTCCCCTTTCGTTAGCCAACGCACGGCAGCAAGATCTCAAATCGTCGCACGTTGCAAGATTTGACTTTTTGGGACCAATATTGTAGTAACAACAACCATTACAGTCTAAAGAACTGGCCCCCTCTGTTAGTCGCCTTTTACGACTCGTTCCGGGAACTCTGGGTAGTAAACAGTACACCACTCAAAACGACGAGTTGAAACTAAAGTCTAGATTAAAAAAAAAATTCTAATTTAGGGCCCATGTGTAGCACAAATACTACATACAGTCCGGTTCTGTGCATTGAAGACGACACAGAACCGCTCCTCCTTATTTAGTCACCTTTTATAACTCGCCCAAGGAACTCTGGGCTGCAGACCTATTTTCTTGTAACCGTAGTCAAACAAACAAAAGTGCAGCAAATTTCCTCACCGCTGGGAATGGCGTAAACGACCTCCGCCTGGCTGAACAGGCCGGGGTAGCCGTACACCGACGCGAGGCGGACCTTGAAGGCGTGCTCCATGCTCGCCTTCAGTTCCCCGCCCAGCACGAGCAGAAACCTGTTGCTCGTCGTCGTGAAGGGCATGAAGCTGAGCTGGGACTCCCACGCCTGGGCGGAGGTGGTGGGGGCGGCGGCGGGGGTAGGGGTGGTGAACCACCGGAAGCCCCCGCCAGGGGGCGAGGGGGCGAAGTCGGCGGGGGGCAGGAAGGTTAGGATGCCGACGCCTTCGGCGTGGTGGATCTCGTACGCCTAAACAGTCGGAGAGATTGGAAAAAATTAAGAAATAAAATGCAAAATGCAGACAAACATAAAGATCATTAACAATCGTCTAACATAAAGGTCATCACGCAAAATGTTTATTTCATGTTTTTATATACGCGTTATCTAATTAAAACTTACCAGCTAAACACCAATCACAAATCCCCCCAAGAAATAAGAAGGAATCAGTTGCTCCCCGGAATTACAATACCTAATCTTTTTCTTCTTTTTTAAATAGCACAATGCCCATTATATTCAAATGTTCAAGCCCATTCAAATCCAATAAGAATTGTCCAATACATCTCAACGACAAAACATAATTTCAACTACACTGCCAATTTGAGATTAAGATGGAAACGTTGCAACAGAAACCCGCTCTGTTCTACGCTGTCAATCAATCACAAAAAGTCGCAGAGTCCGACACTAACCACGTCGGGAAGCGGGGGATTCATGACGGGTTTTTCCCAGGAGAGCAGGTACACCATCGATGCGGTCTTGTTGTCAAAGCGAGGAATCAGCTTGAAGTCGACCGGGGCCGGGTAGGGACCTGCCATACAGCGCACACATTAGATTAGCTTTACATTTAAATGTCCAACAACTTCGTATTCTATAGGATCTCCCTTCGCCATGGGCTCTCCCTGAAGTGCACTGCCAATAGCAATAGGCAGACCCGTGGCATCCGACCTCTCCACTCATGGGGGTTCTCTGCCATTCTCTTCATGTTTTCATACAAATTACTTTAAAGTAATTCGCCTACAATTTCTATTCTCTTCCTTCCCGTCGTCCTCTTGCCCTTCATTCATCCCTCCAGTATTTCAGATCGACCCGGTTCTATTCATTTGTAAATCTCTGAAAATGATTAATTTAGTCACAGTTAACTAACTGTTGGTAACATTGACTGCCCTGTACACCGTTGCATCCATCACAAAGAACAAAAAAAGAACTACTGCCAGCCGTAACTAGTTGATAGTAACGCCAACCACGCTGTACGCCTTTGCTTCAATCACAAAGAACAAAAAAAAGAACGACTGCCGGTGCGACTAACTGATGGTGACGCCGACCACGCTGGACGCGCGAGCACCGATCACGTTGCACTGTGCGCTGAAGTTGTAGGTGTCGCCTCGGTGCAGGCCAGACACGTTCAGCTGCAGCGCAGAGGCCGTCGCAGAGCCATTGAGCGGAAAACTCTGAGTCTCACCGGCGCCATCTACCACGTCCACCCGGTACTCCTGAACAAAGAATATCTGTAGGTAGAACATAATCAAAGCTTGATCTGTCAGTCGCAAAAATCTAAAAAAATATAATTGACAGTTGGCAATTTAGTTTTCATTTGGCGATAGCCTGTGACAATTTTTTTATTCATCCTTCGTTGTTATAGAAGCTCAATTACTGGCTTTATGGTGATGAAAAGAGCGATAAATTTGATATATTAAAGTGCACCAGTTGGGTACAAATGTGTAACAAATTTGACGTAAAGTAGTACGGCCTGGCGAAATTAAGTCTTTTGGCAAATTTTGGGCAAATTTTTTTCAAGATCCAGACCTGGCCCTGAATATAAGCATATACAAGGTGGGTCAAAACCATCGCCAGTGCCTACCATTGCCTGGGGTCCGCACGGTGGTTCCCAGCTCACTTTGACGACGGCAAACTCTGCATCCTCACCAAGATGTGACACTCGAAGTCCCTTTGGTGGAGCCTTGTCGTCTGTGGCAAACCAAGCACGCAAATATGCATTCCGTCTTTTTTGTGTAGTTTAGGTGTGTATCACTAAGACTATTTACAATCTGGTTCTGTGCAAGAGAGCCGGCGCAGAATCGCTCCCCCTTCTATAGTCGCCTCTTACGACTCGCCCGGGGAGCTCTGGGCTGCAAGCTAATTCTCTGTTCCCCAGCTGGCAGCGGTTAATTAATTAATTCAATACACTGCATTACAAGCTTACATTGTATTACCATGCAATATCAAGTTGATAATGAGTAGTACCAGCAACCGTTCTGAAACTGCTCCCTCTGCTGACAAGGCTGCGAGCTGGCCAGATGACCTGCACGGCTATGCTGTAGGACGAGCAGGCCAGCAAGTTGTCAATGACGATCGAAGATATCTGGGTCACCCGCGTGTCGTTGTGCAACAGTTGTGCATCTGTTTCCCCGACAGCTTGATAGAACACCCTCACCATCTGCGCGCAAAAACAGCGCCCCTTCTTCACGCTTCTTATATTAACATTCTTCTTTTTTTAAGTGTCTTTTAGGCTTGTAGGAACGATCAACTAAACTATTCTGTAGCTGTGGTAACAACATTACTGTTGTTTAGTGCATGAACGGGCTCAGCAGTTAAAGTACTTCAGATATAGAAGAACTGGACAGGCACTCCAGCTAGCGGAATAAAGTGCTTTCTGTAGATTCATCTGGGAGCCTCGCCTAGTCCATGAAACTGTTATTTCAACGTAATTGAAAAACATAGGATAACAATCAGAGCCTGATCTGATTCATATCTATATAATGGCAAAAATAAATGTGAAAAGTAGGAAATGCATTTGAGTTTTTGGCGTTTTTCTCGGTTTGAGGTTTTCACGACTTGATCCACTATAATCCTAGAGGATTCAACTGACTGTGCACTAAAACCTGCTACACATCCAGCAATGCGCGGAATGAACTTGACTTCGGTACGCACCCCATCCACCAGTTCGGTCTTGCCGAGGACGGAGTACGTCACGGATATGGAGCCGCTGGCTGGAAACTGGATCAGACCAATGACTGGCGTCGGCGGCCTCATGCCTGCAATGAATCATCCAGAGAAGTCTAAACCAGACCAGACAAAGAAATAGTACAGAAGTCAAACACGTCCGACGCTTTAACCGCAGTTTTCCACAACGTTTTTTTATGACTTGAAATATAGTAGTACTAGGATGTCAGAGTTTACTCTTACAGGGACGCTTAGTCCCTTCTTTGACGTTTTGGCATCATTTCACAAATTGTTTGTTAATCATTGGATATACACGTATCTTGCTGTTGCATTGAAGTGATGCAAAAAATGCTGGAAAAAAAGTCCCCTAATACCACAGCGCGCTCTCAGACTACTCTGCCAATAAGTGACATAAGATACCTTCTGTAAGAACGTAGATGGGCTGTGAGTCGTCGCACATCGACAGAGCCCTGCCGCCGGTGTTTGTGGTCGCCCACATGCTGACGACATACGTGGACTCTGGATTGAGCCTCGATACTAAACAACGCAACAGCTCGCGTCATCATAAAATCCCGTGCGACACATGTCAAAGTCGCGAACAACAACACGAACAGAGCCGCGTTTCGCGCGTGCTTGTTTTTCTACCCGAACTGCGTCAAGAAATTACATACAGCCATCAATCGAGAAAGGTAGTAACAGCAGCTAAAGGGGAAAAACATTCTCAGTGGCAGCCGATGTTGACAAAACCTAGACCCGTTGACCGCACACACAGGGGTAGGCCATTTGTATCCATGGCTGCAAGCTCTTTTCGCTGGAGCTCTGTGATGCAAGTCAATTCTTTTATATTCCTCGACTTGCAGGGGTGTGATTTCGCGCTCAAAGACGGTACAAAATTTCCCGTCCCTCACTCACTCACTCACTCACCCTCCGCGGTGCAGGGCACGGTGATGCTTGCCCCGGCCTCGCACGGCGAGCTTGACGACTGGTCGCTGACCATCACGTCGTCCTCCACCTCCGACGACTGAAAGCGGATGGAGAACCCCTGCACCGCCTCCGGCTTTGGACCAATGAACTTCCATGTCACCGTCACCGCCTGTACAAGATGCATAATATGCATATACACTACATCTATACCGCCTGTACGTATATTACACATATATTACACATATATATCGCCTGTACGCATAGTCCTCCCTGTACGTCACTGCCCGTACGCATGCACAGGGCTTACTTTAGCGGGCATAGCATGCTATCAATGATGATTAGCCGATAGTAGCTGATAGCAGCAGTATGATAGTAGGTGATAGTAACAAACTGTACGCCTAATTTGAAACGGGCAGGAGGCTTAGCACTACGTGTGAAAATAAACTTTGGTGGCATAGGCCTACATGGTTCATATATAAAATGAATGTTATATAATAAACAAGACGAGCCTGTCCGTCAACCCCTACACGGATATTTTATTTAAAGTGCACTTTGCGACTTCGTGACTGCGACTTTCATCCACTCCAGACATCCACTCCGGCCTCCTCCTCGACACGCAGCGAGCCTCGACGAGTCTGTCTGGCATGGCGCTATTTTGAAGCCTTGTTCATCGTTTTTCTTCGCTATAATGCTGCAAAACCGATGAGGTAATATTGCTACAAAATAATGTCAACGCGACTGGCCTGTCCGTAATAATATAAGATAATACAAACAATACTAGCCTGCCCAAGGATGATATCGGCAGACTTGGCTTCCAGACGTATAACGTGGCTGCTGCCCTGCCCGGCTCCGCCCGGCACGGCATCGAGCAGCTTGACGCAGCCCTCCGGCTGCTCGAACTTTTTTGACACCGGGGGGGTGGACAGCGGCCCCTCCAGACCATTGTTCGCCGACACCTAACGACATAGAGAAAGAAAGCGCATTAATAACGTTTTCCTTCTCAATGCAACAATTTAAATTTCAAATTATGGATTAGGAAGGGACTTGCAGCTCAAGAACCTTGTGCATTAACAACGACTATTACAGTCGGGTTCTGTGCAAGACAGCCGCTACAGAACCGCTCCCCCTTCTTTAATCGCTTTTTACGACTCGCCCGGGGAGCTCTGGGCTTCAAACCAATTCTTTGTTCCCCGATTTGCAAGGGGTAGAAGAAGGAACTGACTTGGATGTAGTAGGTGTGGGAGACGACAAGAACATTGCGCAGTATGGCGACTAGTCCGGATTGACGCGGGACCTGCATTCTCCCAGTCACGGAGCTGAAGGAAGGCGTCACATCTTCATAGTGAACCTGCAGCGAACCAATCACATTCTGCAAACTGTTAAAAGGAGTATCACAATTTCAGAAACGCCAACATAAATGTAAAACAGAGTAAAAATACGACAAGTTCAAAAGAAAGTCATCTGTGAGCAAAAGACCCATCGCGAAAAAAAAACTTGCATCGAAAACTACAGCACGATTTTAATTTTTAGACTTGAACTCTACTACTTCAACAGGAATACTGCACTTTAACTTAAACTTGACTACTCCACTTCACCCCACGTGGTGTTTATTCATGCACACTTGTACTGCGCGAGAGAGAACAAAGAAAAAACTAAAGGAGTTTATAGTAAATAAAAGTTGCGCCGGCAGATATTACCGTGTAATGCCTAACGGTGCCGCTCTCACTCGGCTCCTCCCACGTCACTTTAATTGACATGCCGTCCTCGTCGACCACTAACACAGCCCGCACGTTGATCGGCGCAGCCGGAACTGACAAACGAAGACACCGGCATCAAATATGATATTTCATTCGTTATCCAAGTGGAAAACAGCCTGCTTTCTGCTTAGCGACACTGAGGACTACTTACACGATAGTTTATTCACCTCAATTGGCAGAAAAACAAACAACGCTGCCAATACATAAGAAATAAATACTGAATAATTATTTTTTAAATTATTTTTTATATATTTCGGAACAAGATTGTGTAATTTATATAAACGACATAACAGCGCTATCGTAAGTTCAAATCGAGTGGTCACTCGCACTAAATTTGCATATACTTCAAGACACGTCTGCAACTTGCGAGACGTGCTCGCAGCTTCTGTGCAACTTGCAATCAACAGATTCAGAGAGACTGCTTATTTTCCAAACCCAATTATATCGCATCGATCATATAGCATTCAAAATATTTGGTTCTATTTTGCATCAATATAAACAGCACAATAAAATTTAAAACTAGAGTGAGACCCAAAAAGGCTAAAAATCAAAGTGCCATGTAAGGGGCGCAATGGGCTGGTTTCTCCAACACGAATTTAATGGCGGATTTAGCCTATGCAAAAATGTGCGTTAAATCCTGAACCACCATTAAATCCGTGTTGGAGAAACCAGCCCTATATATAGTACCCGAAAATTATACGATACGATGTATACAACACGTCTCTCAAACTACAAACCATTTCCAGCAAACCTTTTGGTTCAGTGCTTTCTCTGATGGGATTAGACTTGGGTCCAGCCTTGCCATCAACAACCACCTCGACGGTTATTGTGTACCTCGTGCCCGCCTCAAGCCCGCTGAATACCAGCTGGGCGGGGAATACCGTGGTTGACGTGATGGAGATTTCCGCCGTGCTCGTCTTAGTGTCATTGCTAGCAATGGAAACATACAAATCAGTGTCATGATGATGATAAACATACGCAGCAAATTGATGAATAATACTGTTTTGTTCCGCTGAAGTTTGATTGACAATTTGGCATCTCAGATTGTCCCGACAGAATTGTTTTTATCATATTTTTTGCGAACCCGGTACTCCATTCTCAGGTGATAAAAACAGGTCCACATAAGGATGCATAACTGAGCAGCTCAAAG
>JAQIWG010007325.1:0-12431 GCA_034695025.1 Chamaedrilus cognettii
CCCCCCCCCCCCCCCCTTCCCCCTTATAAGGCATCTTGGGTCCGCCTCTGGACGCCACTAAAAGTTGACTCCGGGATTTGGGCGGCGAATATCCTCGCTGCGCCACGCACTGGGTGCACACGAGTGTGTAACTCACGTTTTCTTTTACCTTAATTTTCGACGATACTCCACACAAGCCTGTTCTCGCCGGGGTCCAAAAATTAAGTCTCCCTCTCCAAAAGTCTCCCCACGGAAATGTTTTTTTCAGATATCTCCCGCAAATTTTCATCAAATGCCGGTACTCTGAAAATTTAAGCGTTAGTAGCTGGCATCTTACTGAACACGCGCAATTGCGCATACAATATTTTGTGTAGGCTGTTAAATCTTTTCTTCTATTGCAACTTTTAATGACAAATTGACAACACTTTACAAGGATGCCTCAATGTGTGTTAAACAATTGACACAGATGTCTGAATATTGACAGCTATTTAGACAAAATCCTTTCCTATCGCATAATGCAAATTTTGCATCAATTGGATCGTTGTTTTTTCGCAAAGAGATAGCTGTTGATGCGACTACGTAGCCTATGGGTGAAATCTTGAAGGCAAAGGGGAAACTTTATTTCGTTACTAATTTCAGTCGCTGTAACTTGCAACTTCATTGTCCATTCTCCTATAAATTTCAAAATTGCGTGACACTAAATTGATATTATTGCCACCAAATCAGTTGGATAGTTTTTATGCTACAGTATATGACACTTTGATTGCAACACGAGAAGGCGAGTTTTGAAGGGGGCGAAAATCGTGAGTGATACTGGTTGTTTTTATGTAGTCGAAGTGAAGTTGCCAAACAAAACGGTGAGGCTGACGGGAGGGGGACTGACGAATAACTACACCCTGGAGCATCTCCACTTCCACTGGGGCAGCGGCGACACCAACGGCTCCGAGCACACCGTCAATGGCGCCGCCTATCCACTGGAGGTCCTTTCTGACGTCCTTGACAGCTTTACATAACTGTAGACGTATAACTGTCTCTCTCTCTCGCCGTGCGTTTTGTGGCCGCTTTGCCCTCCAAGCAAGGGTAGGCGATTTGCAGCCTCCGACACAAGCCGCGCGTTCTGATCCCACGAAGGTACATCGCGAGCGTGAGGGACCATCAGGGGATGAAGAATTAAGCCGGCACTTACGTTAATTAAGAAATGATGACATCGGTCCAGAGCCCACGGAAACTCTGGCAGAAAAAAGTCGTCATGACACCAAGAAACTATGGCGTCCCCGTGGCGTCCCCATACAGTTAAAAATTCCTGCAGGCGCCTCGCTCAGAAGTGTATTTTGCACGATATACACGTTCCAAAGAGTGCAAGTTATAAAACGAAACTGTTTGACTGTCTTGTTTATATCTGTTTCCTAGCAGTATTATTATTATTTTCTTTCTTTCAAGTATGACATGCCGCATACAAGTTACAATGGTAACCCGAGGCACCGTACCGTCAGCGGGATATACAGGTTAATCGACAGTCGCAGGTGTTTACACTCAGAGATAACGTCGGGACTTCAGTACAGCAGCGCCAGCTATCGTCTTGAAGATAGTGTGGATCCAATGCCATATATAGTCTTTTTATTTCAGGCGCTGCAGGCAGCCAGCGTCGTGGATTCATTGGATCTTTGAACTTTCATTATGTTCTGGCGCTTTGACTGAACCCCTTCCTATTATTCCTTCAGTCGATTAATTGAACACGCAACACGGAGAATATTTACATGATGCATGAACAGGCTAAGAACGCAGCTGGTCAGTCCAGGACCAGAATCAGATTGGAACTCACAGCGGGTCACTCGTCCACAATATTAGGCCCCATAAAGAAAAGATTTAGGAAGAAGGCGTCCAATTAAAACGTCTGAAAATCCAAGTTGAACCTTTCGAATTTAAGAATTTTGAGGCTGAAGTCCGAATCATCTGAATCCTGAAGCATCAGAAATGAAAATTGAGTTTCGCAAGATGCACGAAAACTCGCATTCCACCTGCTAGAATGTTAGCGAATTACATCGCAGAAGGTAACCGTCGTCTTTACAGATACAGATCAATAGTAGGCCTACAAGCTATTTATTTGCAATCAGCTTAATAGCCAAACGCAGTGCTATAAGTAAGTGCGCAGTGCGCAGTAATACGATTATAATTATTGAACGATAGTTTAAGCGATTTTAGATCGTCTATATGATGTACGATAATGGGTGTACGATAATGGGTGTACGATAATGGGTGTACGATAATGGCATTTCGTACGATAATTTTGAAGAAGTTGAAAAACCATGTATTATGACACTGCATTTTTTGGGTCGGTAAAAGGAAATCGAAAAATCTAGCGTAATTAGTAAGAAATGCGTTCAAAATAGACAATGACTGTTAATAGGACGTAAAAAAGGAACAACAGCCTAAAATAGGGATCCTAAGACTTCTTGGGAAATTTTTTGTTACCACCCTTCCCACCCCCCCGGTCGGTCGTGCGTTTTGTTCGAGAGATAAAAAAATAAATTTTTTGTCAATTTTGTTGCGCATACACGTTATTTTTGCGTTTTCTGATGTTTTTTTAAATAAGCTTTTTGGTGTCAAACGTACGAAATCATGGTGCAAAATACGACATTTTGTACGATTATTTTCGACTACAAAAGCAAAGATAATTTAACGTTTAGTACGGTAATTAATTGAAGTATAAAAAATTGATAACACTGGGCAAGCGTTTATATTTTTCAATTGACGTTTTGTTTCAGATCCACCTGGTTCACTACGACTCGACAAGGTTCAGCAGTGCGAGTGACGCGCTCGTCGACCCCCGGGGCGTCGCTGTGTTGGGCGTCTTCGTCGACGTACAGGATGAAGCGGTAAAGGAGCCCGCACACCTTTCATTCAGATTAGAGAACGTTTGACCGTGGCGTTCGTTTGACCGAAGAGACACGGGGCCGCTATTAAGGGCTTTTGTCGATAGCTCAAAATCTGTTCGTTTGTTTGTCAACTAGGTGTGCGAACGAACAGTGCAAACGAACCTCTTTCGTCGTTAGAAACCGAATTTATTTGTGCATTTGTTTGTTAGGTGTGCGGTGACTATAAAACTGTCTACGATTGTGTGCAGGAACTCAGCATACCCGGGTCTTATTCACATGTGTACATTTTAAAGGATTTTCTCAACTTTTCTGTGTCAAATTTTCAACAAATATAATCCATTTGCCGTGAGTTGTGCCGTCATCAGTTTGGTTCACACGTTGCAAAGTTTCGAATAATAAAGACAAGATTTTCCTAAGATTCACTATTTTCATAGGATCGCATTTTGAATGAAGAACCTGCATACGCAAAGCTTAGCAACGCCGCCCAAAAGCCTTCGAGAGGAGCGCAAAACAAAATCAAACTAGAGAGGAAAGCAAAAACAAAAAAAATCTGTCACATCATGCACGTATGTTAGGGTTGCTTTTAATGGTGCAACTAAGTGGCTCTAAAGTTTTGGAGTGACATAAACTTTGTTGTCTTTTTGCATTCTTGGTGTATTTTCGATTAATATGCAATTAAGGTCCAATTTTCCCTCTTTTTGCATGAAATTTTTGCAGAAACGCTAAGGGAACAGCGTTCCTGCACAAAAATCTTTTGATGCAGCGTTTCGCCTGATAAATCTTGACAGAAACTCCGTCCGAGCCACCCCACACACTTTAATCCGGCAGGAATTTAGCTCGGTGTAACTTGTGAATAAGCCAGAATAAATTTATCTTTATAGGCACTTTATTCCGGATTGCAGTCTACGATGACGTCCTCGGACGCCGAAACAGACTTTTGAACTCTAGTATCCTGCCGAAGCATGGCGCGTTGCTTCGCCAGGTTATAAATTGTAGAGGTCAAACGAAGCTGCCGCGATCTTTATAGTAGCAGTTTTTTGTGTAGAAAAAAATTAACCAAGAGTCGAATATTTTCTACCCCATACATAGCGCTCTCGATCAGATTGTGGAAGGAGGAAGTGGTGGTGTTCTTGTTTTAAGTCTTCAAGTCAATTCCTCACTACGGGGGGCGTAAAGGGGGTGAGGTTGAAAATGAACATTTTAATATCTGGCGCAAAGCCAAATTATCACTAATATTTAAAATGGGCAACCCGGTAAAGCCAACGGCACAAATTGTGAGGTTCAGCTTCATTTTTTCCTGACTGCACACTTTGTGCCCAGCCAGCTCCACTGCATATTAGTGAAGTCCTTGTATTAGAAAAGTGCATTACACAACAATTGCACACGTCAACACAACAATTGCACACGTCCTTCTCCTAAATGTTTCAACGCTATTTGTCGATGGTTGCACGTGTGTCAGAATTGCTTCGATAATGGTGCAACTACGTGCTTCTAAAGTTGTATGTCTTTTGCAACATGCCTCCGTTATTTACTTCAACATAAGCAGGTCAACAAAATCTCGGGTTCAATTTTCCGCTTGACCTGCTGTGTCCATTGACAATGAATAATTATGGCGCCGAGCTCGGATGGAGCTCTAGCTTGACACTGAATTCAAATCCATAAAAGCTAAACAATATCGAACAACAAGGCTTTCATTTAACTAATATTTTTTAAATCTGATTATTTTAGGATAGAATAATCTTTTCATTGCCTGAAACAACATTCTGCGGTGAAGTATTTTATTGATGTCATTTATATGTTTCTAAAGTGATATTGCCATGCGACAAGTCACTAGCACTATAAAAAGTGCGAAGCAAATCGCCATAAAAAGTGTGAAAGTGTAGCCTATATATAGATTTATTTGCTTGATTTCAATGGAAGGCGTATGTTATAAATCAGCATCCAATTAAACTACCGAGTGTTTTATAATTCTATTTACAACTTGAAGATATTGTAGAACCATGCGACATGCGTGTTCACGTTGTTACAGATCAGTGATAAGGACATTGCGGCCGAGCTCGGCGACTTAACGGCTGACTTTGACAAAGTTATGCAACCAGGTTCAAATCTCTTTTCCATCTATCGCGTATATCAAATCTCCTTTCCATCATTGCAACACTGAAAGGTTGGTGCGCATGATAAATTTACCCAGCGTTTAATGTCAGGATGGGCTTTGTGCGAAAGTCCTAAGGGGAGATAAAGATATTCCCGCTCGAACTTTCTCAGAGAAACTTGCGAGTGGGGGACGGTGCCGGAGGCGGGGTAAGGACGGAGATTTATCAAAAACTTAGAATTGATATAAAGCTTTTTTTTACAAAAACCTTACGTCCTTCGTCAGAGGGTACGGAGGGGTCACGATTTCATTGGAGAGGAGGGGTTGAACTCCCTCACTCTTCTGACTTTTTAATGCAATGACCATAGGGGGTTCTCTTCTTCTGTGTTTTATAACATGCCAGGTTCCTGGAATCCAGAAATGGCAACCGCTATATCCCTACATCTTTGAAGTTGTTGTCCGATTGGTAGAAAATTTTAACAAAATTCCTACAGCAGGAAGCTGTGTTGGCTTTCTTCCTTGCTATTGCGTTTTTGCAACATGGCAGGATCCTGGATCCTGGCGTTCAATCTTTACCAGACGGTGTGGTGAAATAAAGTATTCCTCCAAAAATATATCCCCTCATAAACTTTACGATAGGGGGGGGAAGCTTTCCGGACGTACGAAAAATTTACCCCCATATCGTGAAGTTGATGAGGGGATACTTTTCGGACGTGCAAGAAAATTCCCTCATTGTTCTGAATTAAATAATTCTTCCCCCGCCGGTGTGACACCGGTGTGTTTGACTATACCATAAAACGAGTAATCTCGTGAGTTTATTATTTTGCACGTACTGAAATATGATCGATCGTAATCCACTCAAAATTTCCCAAACTCTTGCATAAAATTGAGACAAATATTATGAATGAATCACTATGTTTATAACTTTGGTGTTTCATGCAGCTACGAGCATTGATTTTCGCGTGCAAAAAAAGTCTTCAGAAACTGCTCGCAATTTTTGTGTACGCGTTTCAACCTACATGGGGGATATCCCAGTGGTATACGAGTTGAATTAAATATGATTTTATAAACCCTAGACACAAGTTCACGAAAAATTTAATTAGGAAGTATATTGTTGTTGTTGCGCGTTCGACAACGTGTCGCTATATGTATACGTACAAAATGAACTTCAACTTTAACTTTTCTACTGCACTCCACCCTAATGAATAATTATTTGCAGGGCTGACGAAATTAAGCGCCTTTGCCAAGGGTGCACGAAGTGACTCGAAATCTTTTGCCGCGGCCGGGGTTCGAACCGACTCTCTGCCACACTCGCAATCCGAAGTCTGCGACTTAGACCACTCGGCCACAACGCTGCGCCGCGCTTCGTCATGAAGACCATGATCATGTATTGTGTATGTATGTTACTGCACTAGTCCTATAATGCATCAAAAATAAGTCATGCAAACGGAGATAGAGGATACGTGTACGTAAATTGCTTGAATCATTGTTGTGGGAGAAGCGCAGCAGTCTGCATACAGAAAGCGATTTTAAAGAAATAAGTTTTAACCAGGCGGCCCTGGCCCGTAGCGTGAGGGGGGTCAGGGGGGCAGTGCGTCCTCTGCAGTTCTCCCCCTGGCAGTGCCCCCTCCCTTCTGGGGATGTATGCCCCCGCTGCTCTTTGTGCAAATTAAGCTTCCGCCCCTTCTGTTCAGACAAAAAGAAAGAGATGGCCTCTTTTCCCTGCGTAAGTTCCACGTTTGCCCCACCTTTTTGCCATCGTAATGTAAAAAAGGGCCAAAATACAATGACTGTTAAGAACGGCTTGGAAAATTTCTGTCAGCACCCCGCCTCCCCCGCTCGTGAGTTCCATCCGAAAGAAAAAGTCAGAGTGTGGAGAGACCCACAAATTTCTGCCCCCTGCAAAAATTGGTGATTATTTTGACACGAAGGCCAGCCTAGTTCCATTTTCAAAACAGTAATGTTTCGATTCACACATTTTTCCACTTTGCCAGCTCACGGTCATGGTTGACCACAGCGAGAATGCCCTCGCGCCACTAAATGTAATGCTGTTTACCGCTGACTAGCGCAGGAGAGAGAGAAATGCGGAACATCATCTTCCCGTCACGCAGCCAGTGATACCATTGGACCAGAACGGAATATCTCTATATTTTGGGCATCTCGGGGTATATCCCTAGATCCAGTGATATATCCCTAGCAGTGGCATCACGGCGCGCAGCGCTAGGTTGACGAGCAAGCGTCCACAACGACGATCGCTTACACAAAAACACACGTTTCAATTTGTGTGTAGGCCGCACTGCCTTGTCTTTCTGCCAGCTGCCAGTGTTCACATTGATGTCAGACGCTGGCCAATGCACTGCTCAGTGACGTTTAGGCTAATTTGGATTTAAGTGTTGGTGCTCTCCAATCTTTCTCCAATGCTGGTTTCTTGTTTGAGCAGAGAGCAGCACTTTTACTGATTCATTTGCGATCGCTGCTCTGCTGCCCACATCGAGAAGCTACTACCGCTACGACGGCAGTCTCACGACTCCTGGCTGCAACGAGTCGGTCATCTGGACCGTGTTCGCCGATCCGATCTACATCACAGGGGATCAGGTGCATGTTGGCGGCAGTGCTTAAAGGGACACTACGAACTATCTTAATGGGAGCACAAAGAGACTGAAACTTGCGTTAATTTCTACCGGAAGTAGGCAAAAAGTAGGACAGCTGAAAAGCAGCTGCTTTGCATTGCAGACGACTCTAGATGACATCCGTCTGCGCCAGCAGTGATCAAAAAATATATAGGCCTACAGTGTCTCCTTGTCGCATCCCCACAATGTCTGTAAGCCTATTGGTACGCGCGGCAAGTGGTATCTAATTTTTTGTTGTCCTATTTTACATATTTCACTCAATTATAATGTGTGCATATTGTGACCATTTCTATATTTAAATTCACTTCCAGTCGAAAATTATTACAAATTACAGAACTTTACATTTTTGTTCACTTTTTCTAGCTCGGAGTGTCCCTAGAGTTAGGATTATGGTTAGTTGGCCGATGTCCACAACTGCGAGACAGCTCAAAACATTTCTGGGCCGTTTTCACCATAGATTCTCGAGGATCTTTTCAACCAGATCTGCATCATTTTTGACGATATCTTCTCCGAAAGCCGTTAAAGATTAAAATTTATAAAATATGTCCGAGTCCACGGACAAAAAGACATCGTAAGAGGCCAAAATTATTACTCCTTGTCCCGTAGGGGACGACACAATAATTGACTCAAGTGTGTAATTTTTGATGAATTTCTAAATTTTCGACCGCTAATGCTAATATATATAAATCTTTTATTCACCATCAAGTCAGAACACAATTAAGAAATAGAAACTTAAATAAACGTACAGTTGAAGTGCGAGCTAATTAGCAATTAGCGAGTGAAATTAGCAATACCAGGTGATAAAGTTCACACAATTAGCGAAATAGTCCGTAATGATATCTGACGAGTCGAGCACCAACGACTGCGTTGATGCGTTGTAAGAAGCAGCTAGTCGTGACAGTTCACCATTGCTTGATAAATCATATAGAGCTCTCAATATGTAACAAGGGCTTAATTTCAGCGAGTCTACTAATTTTATTTTGGGTAGTGCATCAACGTGTTCCACTGGCAAATAGCCAGTATAGTCAGTAGGAGTACAATATTCCTATTCTGATATCAAGCAGGCCAGCTAGTTACCAGTGCTCTAGATGACTCACAACATTACAAGACAGTGATCTTTTTCTTCAAAATTGCTCAAAATGACCGAAGACAACTCTTTTAACCAGAAAAGTATTCGGAGGAGGTCTAGAGATGGCGAGGGCGGGCCAGGGTAGCGGGGCTCCCCACCCTCTAAAAAATAAAGAGTTTTGAAATTGCAGAAATGCCATAAAACCAGCGATATCGGGTGAAAAATTAATCCATGTGGCGTGGGATGGCTTGGGGGGCCGAGTGTGGTCTGGGACGCGGGAGGCGGCTCCCCAGCAAAAAATTGAAAGTCTCATGAGTTCTTACATGGCCGAAGACAAATATATGGCCGGGAAAACTTGTTTCGGGGGCTCGAGGGACCAATAATTTAAGACTTAATTTTTTAACACGCAGCGGGCGGCTCCCCCAGCAAAAAATGACGTCTAAATTCTTCAAATTCTTCAAAAGGACCGAAACATTTCCCACAAAACTGATGGTAGTAGGAGGAGCTCGTTTTTATTGCCATTAAAACACGAAGTTTGCATTTGCATGATATTGTGCTCTTACATGTACATGTATATTGTATAGTGTTTGAAGGGGTTTTTAGATTACCGTCATTTATGGTAATCTAAGATCGGTAATTTACGAGAATCTGTTATAAATTACCGTAAATTTATAAAAAATTACCGATTCGGCAATTTATCCTGATTTCTTTCTCATCAAAAACGTAGATTATGGCATGAAATGCACTTAAAATGTATCTCATGACACCAACTTGCCCGTTTCGTTAAAAACATGGTTGTTTTTGACGGAAGGTACTTCGATGTAGAATCCTAGTACGATTTGGAATTTTTATTTTATATTTTTAATCGTTCTGTAGTTTGTCGGTCAGAAATTTGCCATGAAGATTACCATGATAATTTACCATAGTTTACCGGTAATTTAAGAATAGATTGCCGGTAATCTAAATATTTTTAGTTGACTGTCAATTTTTGGACGCTAGTATTGTAAAGCAGTGAGTGCACTGAACAAGGAAGGTAATCGAACGTCGATCACAATTTTCTTGCACTCGTTAAGTCCATACTGGGCTGAATCAAACGCCAATGGTCCCGAGGTGCTCTACGATTCAAAAATGCAAGAAACTCAGGTTTTCTAAGGTTCATGATTGCACTGACGTCATGTGTCATTGTCGCTTCGTGTATCAGCATTATCATTATTGTAAGACGCAGGCTAGTATCGATTAAAATGCGTGTTGCCCTGCTTATTGTGGCAGATGAAGAAGTTTCGGACGTTGCGCACGGGCGATGGCCACGAACTGCTGCAGAACTTTCGTCCCACGCAACCCGTGAACAGCCGCATCGTCTACCGGGGCACAGCGTCGTCAAACTCGCCTCTCAGTGCGCCCCTAGTGGTCACTCTCGCTGTGTGCAGCGGGCTTTTAATTTTTAAGTGAATTGATCAACGTGCAGAGTTGTGGTACTCTTGGTGCTTTGCATCATTAAAGTGGTGCAGAAATTTGAATTTGAATGCCTTAGTATATTTTTCAGAGTTAAAAAATGAATGAAGCCCCTCCAAATAAAAAAAAATTGTTTATCCCCACCAAACAAAATGTGGGGGACAATGTTTTGTTGTTGTCTCCTCCCCATTCTAAATATGTACAACTTTAGCAATTCTGGTAAAGCAAAATAACATTTAGTTTATTTAACACCGATTACAAAATTAAAAACGGCACTTGAAGGGTTAATAAGATGTATGTGTACCTAGGCCAGAACTTGGACAAACACAGACCAATCCGAAATTGCACTTCAAATCTAACGGAGCTCAGTAATTGTTGTCATGGATGCTGTGAGTGGTTGACGCCAAATTGCAAATATTTATTTTATTTTATAATTGCTTTCATTTTTTTATATTTGATTTTATAGAAAACTATGCTAGGAATCTGAATCTGAAGTCATATTTAAAAAAAATCATGATCGTTTCTTTGTAAATGAATTCTATAATAAAATTGAAAACATTGAATACTACAAAAACAGTAGCAATTTTTAAAATAATTGTCATTGCAGATTCATATTCCCAGGATCAATTACAATCAAATACGATTCCTTTCTGCACAATTGCTTAGGCTATTTCTTACATCTATAGTAGATTCGTTTCCGTGGACTAGTCCAACTGTCCAAGCTTTACTGCTGATGGCTGGACCTCGATTTGAAAACATGCTAAATTGCACATTACTCAAACTGCGGTTTGAGCTAAACTTCATTTTGAAATTTTTGGGTTGCTGGCCGACACCGCCAACGACGTACGACACGAGACTCTCGCGCAGAAAATCTACTCTGAGAACAGGAAGAAAGCTTCGGCTTCGGTACAATTTAGCAAATGTGCTAAAATATCACCGAATCCCGGTCTTTATTCGCGCTCCGGAAGGCCCTAATCGTGTTAATACGTGTCAATGGTAGTGAATGTTCAATAATATAGTAAAAATTTGAATCGTGAAACGTAACTGACTTTCCGACGTTTTGGCCGTTAAAACGTACTTAATTGGCAGAAATGTGCGAATTGGTAAATTAATTCGCAGATTGCTAATTCGCACATTGAATCTAGGTAGAGCAACAGAAAAGAATTTCGTTAAATCGGACTACGTCACTAAATCGCACTTAAATCGCACTCAAATTGAGGTCGAGCAAATAACCGTTAGTCCACGCAGTAATAGATTTAAAATATTATTTGCTGTCAAATATTTGGCTACAAAATTCAGGTAGACTCAAGTATTTGACTAAATATATCCTGTATCACGTGCATATAATGGAAGTGGTAATAAAAAGAAAGAAAAACTGGATGGGACATGTAATGAGAGGAGAGGGATTGATGAGAGATAAGATACAGGGAAGAATGGAGGGGAAGAGAGGAACGGGAAAGCCGCGGCTAGGGATGATAGACGACCTGCTTGAGAAGGAATCGTATGCAGAGATAAAGAGAAGGGCCGAAGATCAGCTAGGGTGGAAGGTTTGGACACCAAAGACCTGCCATGTGACAGAACACTGAAGAAGAACGCGCAATATTCCTGCAATTTGTGATCGTTGTAAAATTGTGATTCTGTGAGCGTTAGGCTATCGCCTGTGCGATTGCCGATCACGGGCTATTTTTGCTCAAGCACATTGCAATTTTTACAATCACTGTGAAGCTTGTCTGAATTACAGTTTTGTATTAATCGTTATATGCACTGTTATTCCTTTATAAAGTGTAAATTAATTTGTGGTTGACTTTTTTGTTTGTACCGTTCAAATAATAATGTTATTTTCAAACTACTTTGCAAATCATTACTATTTCAAAAAACCACATCATCGATGCAATAAACGAGGCATTTTAAAATGTTGCAAAGTATTACTACACGCTCTTCGCTATTTCTACAAACGAATCCAGTGAAAAATGAAATTTACAGTGTTGCGTAGATATGAGATCATACGTATGTTGGTAGCAGAAATAGGCTTATATCTAATATATCAAAATGCAAGCTTTGAATATATTTTGAAAAAACTGATATGAAACAAGAATTCTTACGTGCAGCCATCCATGCCTGTTGGGCGAGGTCTATCAAGCCGCGGGCTTGAGAGAGAGAGAGATTAAGAGCGGGATTCTTAGTCATCGCTGCTTTTGTTAATCTTTTCGATAAACCAACGGTTTGGAGCATCCTCCCAAAAAAGTTAAACCTTCCAGTCAGGGGCGTAGCCAGGATTTCAGTTTGGGGGGGTATAAATTTTCAACATTATGAAGTATTAAAATGTAAAGAGT
>JAQIWG010007326.1:0-12429 GCA_034695025.1 Chamaedrilus cognettii
CGCCCCCCCCCTGCACTGGTGCACGTGACACAACGAAACTTTCAGCATCAAACTTTTTTAGTAAGAGAAAATGCCCTCTATCTTCACAAATTTTTGCAATAAATTTCAAATACTGCGATTAACGGGTCATATTTCTAATTCATTAAAATTGCACACATCAAGCCGCAATTCGACATCCTGAAATTGACATCGAACATACAAATTTTCATGTGCCCCACCTGAACTAATATTCTGGAAACGCCACTGTGCACAAGCACGTCAACATTGCAATCTGCAACGGCAAATCTAGTAGTAGTGCTGTTGTGGTGACCGATATAGTGAATATTTATGATATTGACTGGAAAAAGATGTAAATTCTCTCCGACAAAAAATAATCTAAAGGCTAGGCTAATCTTTAATTATTGACAAAATAATGCACAATTTTCCCCAACGAATAAAAGCGTCAAACCTTGCAGAAAAATAATGTTTATGCAATTTATTATAGAAGAGCTTATGACATGCTAAAGTTGACTTGAGCTGTATACGAATGCCCACCCCGCTCCTACTAAATCTGCTACCACCAGCATACCAATATTTACACTAGATTAACTTCACGAATTGGATAAATGAAATCCAGAAAGTGGCGACCAACAGTACAAGCACATCTGCCAGCGTGTCTGCTAATGTGGTACTAGACATCAGCCTAATACAAGCTATATCTAACTCGTCAAACGTTAACTCGACTCTAACTCAATCGTAACACCGTGGACTTGAAATGACCCAATGTCACATTTGTTTCAACAAGTTGAGCATATCAGTGAAAGTCTATGTTAGAGTCGCCCGGATGGAGTGCTATCACAAAGTGTCCACACGCCCATTGCTGTCGAAAGTGCCGGATTTACACCAAAAAAGGCCCGGGGCACAAATTCTGTGGAGGCCCCCATTGAAAATAAATAAGTTTTAGCGTAATGTTTTAACAATATTGTGCTTCATTTGACGCTGCAGCAGCAGCTTCACCGAATAATTACGTAGGCCACAAAATTATTCGGTGAATTTGCTGCTTCAGCGCTGTTTTGTAGCTGCGGGCTGAGTTACGCTTCAAATGCAATACTGTAAAAATTTTATGCGCATCATTTGCAGAGGCCCCCTTGTTTGCGGAGTCCCGGGGCACGTGCCCTGTGAGCCCCGCTGTGAATCCGGCAGTGGTCGGTTCCCCCTCATTATGGTGTGTAGACCTTATCAGGAGCGGTACTCCAAGGCATAATTGACGGGTGAAGTCCAACCAATATGCGGAGACCATGGAGTTGGATGTAGAATCCACACGGCATGAATGTGTAATACCTTTTGAAATTTATGGTCAATTTTATGAATGACTGCTAAGTTTCCCCCGGGCCTCGTTTGGGGCACGAGGCCCGGGGCACGTGCCCCGTGTGCCCGCTGTAAATCCGGCACTGGTGTCAGAGCCTCTCAGAGACATCCTGACATCATACACATTCCGGAAGTTCATTTACTGTCACAGTCCAGGAGTCCCTCCACCCTCACACGACGTCCACCCGTTCATTGCTGTTGTCAAGGCCTCCCACAGACATCCTGACATCATACACAGTCCGGGAGTTATTTTGCTGTTACACAGTCCGAGAGTCTCTCCACTCTCACACAGCGTCCACGCGTCCATTGCTATCGCGGCCTCCCACTGACATCCGGACGCCAAACATAGTTCGAGCGCCCCTCCTCTCACCCTCCATGCCATGCTGTGAGACAGTACGCCTCTGCTTCTCGCCCAGTTGGCCTTGACCTTGGCATTCTTGATCAATTTCCCTATGCTGCATTTGTTCCAGTCGTTGTTCCTGCTCCGACTTTTCCACAACACAAATTTTCTGTCTTCCTCTTCGTTGCCCTATCTCTCCATGTCCGTGTTTTGCTGTGTTCTCCTGGGTGTGATGTTCTTCTTCATCCTGTTCAACTAGACTGCCGCTATGTTTTCTTTTAAGTTTCTTTATCTTCAATTGTCCATGTGTCTCGTCGATCAAATTTTCTTCCTCTGCTTGTCCACCTAGTTGTATCTGTCCATGCATCATTCCATTCTGTCTTCCCTCTCGTCTCAAAACCCTCCCCCCCTGCCCCACGCTCTGCCCCTTCTCCTCTTCCATCTGTATCTGCTCGTGCGTTTCCCTGTCATCTCCTTCTTGAACTGCCATCCATCCCCCCTGCCCCCCCACGCCTCCTCCCTTCCCCCCCATCCAGCCCCCTCGCGCCCCGCCCTCCCCACGCCCCTGCTCGGAGGGCAGCAGCTTCAGTTCTCCCCCCACCACGCTGTACCCCCTTCGCTGCCTCAGAGCGAGGCGCTGCTCGAGGCTGAAACCCATGAGGTCCTTGCGCGTGATGATGCCCACGGCGCGGCCCGCCATGTCGACCACGGTCAGGTGGCGCAGCCCTAACGTGCGGAAGATGATGTAGGTGCGGTGGAGCGAGAAGTCTTCCTCTATGCGCGGAGACGATCGGTTGATGTACGGTTCCTGACCACACACCAAGGCCCGTCACTATAATCTATAGAATGAAGGACGTATGAGGATGAAGGGGAAGGGGCTTGGCCCGCGGGCCAAACCAATTACCAACCGTCAACAATTGACTGACAGGGTCATGACTCTTTCACATCCAATCAAAATAATTAACAACTATTACCCATAATACAAATCAACTTCCGTTCATAACAAAAAATGCTTCTTTCTGCGACATTGTGCAGCTAATGCATGCGCATTCTAGGCTTGTAATTCTGTGCCGCACACCCACACAATCGTAAGCAATATTGGTTTAACTGTATTTTAAAACGCGTTGATCGTTATAATCCTAGTTAATTCTTCCGGCCATGGGCTGAGGCACCACGTTTTACGTACATAGCAACCGGGGACGGTTTAACCTTCCCAAATTCTTCCGGCTATACACCTTTTATGCACATGTCCTTACACAGTGACAAGGCCAGAGTTCACCTCAGCCCCTACAAAATCGGAGTAGCGTTACGCCTGCTGCTTATAAAACAGGAGTGGTGCACTCCTATGCCTTTCAAAAAGGAGTAGGCCTACAGTAGGTATACTCCACCATCGTCCATTTTTACGAGAAATGCTCAGAGATAAGTTCAGTAGTAGTACGCCAAAAACGATGTTTTTAAGAAACTCTACTCGGATTTCGAAATGGCTGGGAGTAGGATTGCTCGTAGAAATGGACGATGGTGGAGTAGGCTTACTCTACGCATACTCCTTTTTTGAAAGGCCTAGGAGTGCGCTACACCTGTTTTATAAGCAGCAGGCGTAACGCTGCTCCTATTTTGTAAGGGCTAAACTGAACTCTGGTAATCTACTCCTACCCATTTCTAAATCCGAGTAGAGTTTCAAAATAACGTCGTTTTTTGAGTACTAATCCTACTAAACTTAACCCTGGGTATAACCTTCCTAAATTCTTCCTAATAGGAACTGACACCCTTTACACACATGTCCTTACACAGTGACGAGCATTCATTACAGCATAGCAATAAAATATATAGTAGTCAATGCGAAGGAATGGTCTATGTTTATGTTATGTTGTTCGTACTTACCACCATCTTGGCAGTGAATGTGTATTTAAAGTCCTAGAAGTTGCCCAGCTTAGATAACCAGATTTGGGTATTTACGTGACATCTTGGAAGATATTGACATTGACGTCACTATTGAAAAATTTAATCTTGGGGGACTCGGCTGGCTACCAGTGATAGATCTAGTTAATTCTTCTATAATGTGAAAAAAAGGAAACAGAATTTGTTTTACCAAAGATCTTTGAAAAATTACTAATAAAAATAATTCATTCGCACTACTTGGATTCTCTATATACTCTGCATTACAATACAGATCAATTCCAACAAAATAGACTCAGGTCCAGAAGCAAGAGCAAGCCAGAAAAACTGGACCGGGTGAAAAAATTTAATTTGAACAGTAATCAGATTTAGACCTAATCTGAAAATTGTGATTTAGCAATAAAAATGGATATTTTAGGAAGATCTGTAACACAACTTCTGTTGAAATTTATCTACCCTATACTGTAAAATATTACATTTTTGCGGCATGTAATTTTTGCGGTTTTTGAGGACTGCACATTATAAATAGATTAGGCCATGCAGTGTTATTTTGGCGCATGTGATTTCTGCGAGTTTGGCCAATTACTTATAATCGCAAAAATTACATGCAAGTGTAAATTTCATGTATTACAGTATAATGTATATGCCTTCCTGAACAAGGCAAGTTCTGCCAAGCACAGAGATGTGAATTGAGTTAGAGCTAATAGATAGGTTTTTAGCTGCTTGGCGATCTCAATCACTTATACAGAAAAGAGCATGGAGTGACAAAAAGAGCCGCCTTCAGCCACTCAGCAAGTCAATGAGGATGTATCAGTTGCGAAGTCAATGAAGATGTCTCTGTACATCAGTAACTCACCAAGTCAATAAATGTGTCCGTGACCATCACTCACCAAGTCAATAAAGATGTCCGTGTACATGGGATGAGTGACGTACGTCTCGAGTATCGCCAGCAGTCGTGCGCGCGATATCGTCATCTCCGCGGATAACTGGAGAAACAAGCGAGCGTGAAAACACAACGATAATGAGATGAATCCAATTCGTTTTTTTTGTCCAGGAAGCAAAGAAACAGCAGCATACACAGACATTACATTTAATATACGCTGTTAAAGATCAAAAACCTTTCTGTACTCTGCAAAATATAAAAGCAAGTACAGCCATCATAGATAGTGGATACAGACAGTGTCAACAGAGAGACATTGTTGTCAACATAGAGACATTATTCTCAACATAGAGACATTGATGTCAACATAGAGACATTGTTGTCAACATAGAGACATTATTATGAACATAGAGACATTGTTCTCAACATAGAGACATTATTCTCAACATAGAGACATTGTTCTCAACATAGAGACATTGCTCTCAATATAGAGACATTGTGCTCAACATAGAGACATTGTTCTTAACATAGAGACATTGTTCTCAACATAGAGACATTGCTCTCAATATAGAGACATTGTGCTCAACATAGAGACATTGTTCTTAACATAGAGACATTGTTCTCAACATAGAGACATTGTTCCAAAATTAAATCAATATCATGCGATTCACGCATCTCCACAGTTCAAGTTCAACTGGAAAGTCTGGGATGTGAACCTTTTATACACATTGAATTCATTTCTTAGTAGGCCTATGTGATGATGACGACGAAGCGTTGTGACCGAATGAAGCGTTGTGGCCGAGTGGTCTAAGTCGCAGACTTTGGATTGCGAGTGTGACAGAGAGTCGGTTCGAAGTCCGGCCACGGCAAAAGATTTTGAATCACTTCGTAGACCCTTGGCAAAGGCGCTTAATTTTGTCAGCCTGCAAATAATCATCCAATAGGGTGGAGTGCAGTAGAGAAGTTGAAGTTGAAGTTATGACACGTAAATCAAAGGTTTAAAGGGCGAGCCAATACGACCGGCCGACAGTTACAATCCCAAAAAATACGTTAGATTAAAACTGCAGCTGAAGGTCCGACCTCCTCGTAGGGAATCATGTCCGTCACTGTGATGCCAGCCGTCTGCTGACATTGCGTCTTGTCGTGACAAAGGATGACACACAACTCGCTCCTGTCACACAGCGTCACACAGTGTCACATAGTGTCACATAGTGTCACATAGTGTCACATCGTTTCACATAGCATCACAGTGTGTCACATGACATAAAATCTCATTCCGGTAGCCCACATGCCTGTCATCCAATGGTTGTCAGATAACATAACGCCAAAGTGCTGCAGAATCCAAAAGCTTTACATAAATGATACTATGTGACACCATAGTGGCACTATGTGACTAGTGTTATATAGAATCTCATAGCGTCACATAGTATCACATAGTGCCAAAGATGTTGGATTCGGATGTCAAAATGTGACAATTTTGAAGTCTGAATCCAACATCACCGATAGAACAGAGACAAACTAACGTAATAGTCAAACTAACTTAATAATTTGAGTCTCATAGAGAAGAAAATGAGTCCCAGACGACCTCACCTAGTTATCAGCCCATATGCGACCTCGCAGGCCGCGGGGCCGTAGTGCGTGACGACGGGGAATCCCCCGTGTGTAGTTTCCAGCAGCAGGTGGGCGAGGTGCGCCAAGCTCTCCCGCGGCGTGATGGTTATAACTGGCGACTGCATGACGTCACGCGCCTTAAATAGCTCCAGGTTCTGTCTGCAGACAATCACAGCCAGCATGATGTCATGTGCCTTTAAATAGCTTCAAGTTCTGTCTACAACCAATCACAGCAAGCATGATGTCACAGGCCTTAAATAGCTCCAGATTCTGTCTGCAGCCAATCATAGCCAGCATGACGTCATGCACCTTAATATCTGCATGTTCTGTGGCCAACCAATAACAGCGCGAGCGTCTGTACGAAAGCATTGATAATATCAGCACATCGTGCGCAGATGCAACAGCGCTGATAATACTAATAATAATGATGAATTCGTTGTCCGTTATCGGGGAACAGGAGCGATGGACGCAATCAGCCCCCTGCAGGCCAGTGGCGTAACTGACGGGGGGACATGGGGGAGCAGCTGCCCCCCAGATGAAACGTCTGCCCCCCTAGCTACCCCCCCCAGTTGGCAGGACATGTATTTTTTTTTGCTTGGGATCTTATGTACATTGTTCAAATGGGCAGTGTTTCATACATTGAGTTGGTTAGAATAGAATATAAATTGGTCCTGTTATTCAACATCATTGCAGTTGGATGAGTGTTTCGGTGATAACGAAGTCAAGGGGAAAAGTAGGTCAAATGTAAAGTTTTCGGTGTCGACATACTGCCACCCCGGCGCGTAGGCTTGCCCCCTCATTTGCCCCCTTATTTGGAAAAGTCTAGTTATGCCCCTGCTATAGGCTGAAGAGAAGAATTGGCTTACAGCCCAGAGCTCCCCGGGCGAGTCGCTACACTCGCACACCAGCACAGAACCGTTCCCTTCTTCAGAAGCCGTTTGCTACTCGCCCGGGGAGCTCCGGACTGCAAGCCAATACTTTGTCTCCCGACTCGCAGGGGCTTCAAGCCCCAGAACTACCACCTCATGTTGTACATAATAATTAAAATACATGCTAATAAAAAATAGAGTGCATCTCTAGCAGTCCTCATCAGGGCGCAAACGCCTAAGACCCAGTTGTTCAATAGAGAGTTATTTGGTTTCAAATAATCACAAAACAAAAACGACGTCACGATCCAATCAGATCTCGCAAATTAGATCCAGGATTGTTTTAAAAACACGCCAATATTGAGGAGTTATTTAAACAATCCTGGTTTGTTCAACTATGGTTCACATAACTCTCTGTTGAACAACTCGGCCTAAAACTGTGTGAAAACGAGGACATTACAGTATAAAATTAGACGACAAAAAAGGAGGTTTGTTAGTTTAGTTTATTGTAGCGGGAGGCACTACCCTAACGACCGCATTTATTTTAGAAGCCTTTGAAATCTGGATAAAATATAATGAACAAAAAGACAGAATAGAAGATAAAAGCGGATGTAAGCAATTACACGCTTCAACTTCAGCTTCAACTTTTCTACTGCACTCCACCCTATTGATGATCATTTGCAGGGCTGATGAAATTAATCATCTTTGCCAAGAGTGCACGAAGCGACTTGAAATTTCTTGCCGCGGCCGGGGTTCGAACCGACCCTCTGCCACACTCGCAATCTGAAGTCCGCGACTTAGGCAACTTGGCCACAACGCTCTACCAAGAATTGGAAAAAGAATAATATCTGTAGCATATCTATGCACACTAACAGATATATAGAGTGTTATGAAAAGTACTCACAGTTGGAGGTGCTGGTCGTAGACGAGCGGCTCTGACTCGAGATAGGGGATACACTTGAGCTCGAGCTGTGAGTGGTAGAGCGGGTGCGTGATGTAGTCCCCCACCCACTTGGAGATCATGATCGCGACCATGATGGGGAGCAGGAAGGCGACGTCGTTCGTTATCTCGATCTGCAACATCACGATGCCGCTCTAGCGCAACGCACTTAGAGCTCCTTGATGCAATAGCATGCCGCTCTAGCGTAACGCACTTAGAGCTCCTTGATGCAATAGCATGCCGCTCTAGCGCAACGCACTTAGAGCTCCTTGATGCAGTGGCATGCCGCTCTAGCGTAATGCACTTAGAGCTCCTTGGTATAGATTCAATCGACGACAATGAATACTGAACAGTGATAAAAGGAGTAAGTTTTACATCCATAACTGATTGTTAACATGTTACGTTATTCAGGGGCGGCTGCAGGATTTTTTTGGGGGGAGGCCGCGGGGGGCTACACAAAATCTCTGAGGAGGCCACATTTTTTTCCACTCGTGCAGAACTCACGAGCGGGGAGGGAGGGGAGGGGGTGCTGACAGACACAAAGCGTTGTGCGCGCTTCATATACTCAAACTCTCCTCTACAGATCTTCCTACTCCGAGCTCCTAACATCGTTTTTCCTATCTCAACTTCTTAACTCGACTCAAACCTATACAGAACCTTTTCAATTTCAACTGGGGAGGCCACCAAATTTGCTGGGGAGGCCAACGATACGAAAAAGGCACTTTTTTCTTCTTTTATCATGACATCTCAATACCTGTAACATTACGCTTGCATCTCGGGGAGGCCATTTCACGTTTTTGGGGGAAGGCCACTGGGGAGGTCAGATCTCTATTTGGGAAAGCCTGGGGTCCCATTCGGGAAGCGATTTTATGACAATCTTTGTCTTAAGATTATCTTAAGAGAATCTTAAGAAAATCTTACATTTTTTATTGGAAACTCCTCACCTCCGCGCGCGAACCAAATGATGACGTCACAGCGGTCAGTAGGTGAAGGGGGCGGTTTTCAAATCACGGACCAATCAGGAGGCTCCATTTGAGCATGTATCTGGGTTTGGTGTTGGGTTTTTTCAAATTAGGGTACTATAGGCCTACTATAGTACTATTGTATATTAATTTTGAAATTGGTGGTCCTTTTTTTACCTTTCATTTGAGGGTGTGCAGACGGGGATCGCGCGAGCATAGGGCTTTTCAAATTGGATACTACAATACTATAGTGTATTATAGTACTTTAGTGTATTTTGATTGATGGTATCTCCCCCGCGTACCCCTCATTTTGGGGTGTGCCCCGACGAGGTTGGCGGAGGTCGACGGGGTCGCGTGAGGTCAGCCGCACCGCGCGGCGGAGCTGCGCGGCAGTCGTAGAGGTGTGCAACTAATTAAGTCGGCCCGGCGCCCCTTCTTCTCCCCATAACTTTTTTCGGCAAACTTATCGTTGAACGCGCAGTAGGCATATATTTAGATTGCGATATTAGGCGATGCAGAACAAGAGGCAATGAGCAACGAGCACTGTGAGCTTAGCGGTGTACGCTTGGAATTATGAGTTTGAATTAGTAGGCTCCGTAGGATATTATCGCGCTGAAAATAGCTTTAGCTTGAATTTACCACGGTCACCGGGATTTTTGTGCGACCGCGTCGCGGTGACCACTTGGCGGCGGCAGCGGCGGCGGCAGCGGCGGCGGCAGCGGCGGCGGCGGCGGCGGCGGCGGCCCCGGACTCAGTCGCGATGAGGTAGGTATGCGCAGGGGGGCTCGGTTAAAGAGCCAATTATAGTTGTGTTTTATGTTTTCATTATTTCCCTGTTTTAAAATTTGCATTATGATTGAAAAGTTTTCGTAATTGTTATCAAAGTGGGTCACGTGCTACACATAAACACTGTTTGCATCCACAACGTTAAGGCACCGGCGACATGCGTTCCGATGGTTTACCCAATTACAGGCGGCGCAATGACCAAACGCAGCTTATCCACCCGTAGATGCAGATCAAAAGTAGATTAACTTACTGCGCAATGGTATCTCAGCACCTAAAGTACTTGTTTATGCAGAAGCAGTTTACACACAGTTTAACATTTTAAGTTAGCGTCTAAAATATGAGTTGATGTATGAAAACGTAGATTAACTCACTGCATAATCGTAAATAAGCGTCTGAAATATCAGTTTATCTCATAGCATAAGCAGTATAACCGTGCGCAAAAGTAGATTAACTGTGTCTTTGCATATTCAAGCCGAAACCAACACGCTACAATGGATTATCTATAAATTATCAAGAAAGCTCAGTCTCATTGACGGCGTAGCGTATGCAATGGAGTTTGGTCTAACTTCTAAAGCAAGCCGTTGCTTCGTCACAAAATCACACATACTATCTTTATCATGCCAATATAACAAAGAAACTAAGATCTGGGGGTGTAAATGTATTCTAAGTGCATCGATAGGGGAGGATTGATTACGAGAGTCATCGAAATTATATGCAATAATTATCCTGTTTCAAGCATAAAGGAATTCATGCATTCGCTTCACGGGTAGTGGTTTGCAATTTCCAACTGTAATTTAACCATTTGTCACAATTAAAACCGTTTCCTATCGGTTACAGCAGCCGCCCCTTTCTCAGACATTCTTCGTTAAATTGACTTGGCATTTGCAGCATTTCACGATAACTGGCGATAGGAAATATGTGAATAAAGTATAGCAGATGCCTTCCCTCAACCGCCAAACGGAGGTTTATACCCCACATTAAGCAGTATATTGAGCATTTTAGAGTTCAGAACCGGCATGTTGGCTATTTGCTTCTTTTACTTTTGACCTGCTTTTAATGAAATTGTGTTGTTAGTATATTTGTATTATATTAGTATGTACATATTTGATGATAATTGTGAAATTGCAAACCAATTTGTACTGAAAGACACGCTATAGACAATCGCGGCATGGTGGCCACCCCTCACCTCCCCTTTCCCTCGTACCCTCTCCTTGAACCGACTTGACATTAGCAGTGATCTCAGTTAGCGGTAAGATTGGTAACGATTAATTTATTCCTCGAAGGTCTTGGAGGTGAATCGGCAGTAAATTACACACGAAATATAGCAGACCCCTTTTCAAATTTACTTAGCGTTTGAAACTGACATGCAATTTTCATTTTAGACCAATAAAACATTGTAGATGTATTTTAGACAGATTAATTAATTTCTTTAGAGTTTAAGATGGTGTGTTATTTGCCACAAAGTGAATAAAACATGCAGATGTATATTTGTGCAGATTATCTATATTTTTTAGATAATCAGGAGACATCCTATTTGTATTAAGGGCTAGAAAGACAAGAGGTCGTTTAATAAATTACAGCATGAAGCGAAATTAACCATTTCTGACTAAAATTTATAAACTTGCAATATTACACTGATGTGGGGTTGAATCCGGAGGCCGCTTAATGGGCAACGAGCGCTGCGTGCTGTTCCGTAAATGGGCGACGAACACTTTAATAGTTACTTGTGCAAATTGCGTTTTTGCATTTCTTATTACAAATTTGCTGCAAATTAAAAAATCTAATTTGAAATAAAGTTGCTGATTTGCAATTGTGAGAACTGATAGATTACACTTTAAATATGAATTGTGCCAAAATAGAGTCGCGCAGCATAGGATGATGGCAAAGAATGAAGTAAATTAGCGACAAGTGGCAACCGATGCGCCAGTTGAGCGCGGTACCGAGGGAAGCGACGCGAAGCGGTGGGGTGTGTCAACATCGGGGAAGCATTTGCATTCACTTGAATTAGCTGAATGGCATCCGTAGCAGAGACGGCAAAAGCAATAATGAAGTATATGTGCTGCATGTGACAAATGATGCATTCATTGAGCGCGACACCGCAGGACGCAACAAGAAGCACTATAGTGCTCTGATGCATTCCAGCTGCTAGTGTACCTTGGCTAGTGCCACGTCTTCAGTTATTGCTGGTGTACCTTAAACCATAGCGCACATATGAATAACACGTAGGAAAAGCCATGAAAACAAGCTCTGATTGGTGCAAACATTTTAGCCCGGACTACATGCAGTAGACCTATATGATGGCAAATGTGGGCGAGCAATAAGCTAAAGGACACTATTTAAGCCATTGTTTTATGAATGCGCTTCAAAGTTTACATGCGAGAAATTTTATTAGCATTTTATCAGATAAGATAGCTGTGAAATGGAAAGCGCATCTGTTTCAGCAGTGGAGGTATATTGCGAAGAGCAATGTTGGTATAAAGATGCTGACATACCAGCACTGAATGTGCTCTAGAAGGCGAACGTTTTTCATTATGTTAGAGGTGAATTAAAACGCGGTCACATGCATCCATATGGCAGATGGGCATATGTGGATGTTAGACTCGTATTTTGGTCAAAGCGCACTATGAGTTTAGTGTTGTTGCATGAAGATATAGAGTTCATACTGATAAAGAGCACTATAAAACCAACAGTCTGCGTTATTCATCTGTTACTGGGAAATCATCTGATAGCAATCAAGTAGGATATGCTACCCCAAATAAACAAAAATATTTTGGTTGTACTGCAGAAAATGGAGTACGTCC
>JAQIWG010007327.1:0-12429 GCA_034695025.1 Chamaedrilus cognettii
TTTTCGAACGGCAGTTATGGGCTGCTGTTAAATTGTCTTTCTAGGTCAAGGTAGGAGTCGAGGTAGGAGTTGAGGAAGGTCTATGAAATCGACTGTAAGTCTGCGACCCATTGTCTGCGATCTACCCTCATAGTCTGTAAATTATAGTCTGCGACCTACCCTCATAGTCTGTAAATTATAGTCTGCGACCTACCGGCATAGTCTGTAACCTATAGTCTGCGACCTATACTCATGGTCTGCGACCTAATATCATAGTCTGCGACCCATGGTCTGCGACCTACCGGCATAGTCTGGCTGCCGTGCAGAGAGTTGACAGCCGACTGAGCCTCCGTCGGATTGGCGTACTTGACAAACGCACAACCTGTCACACACAACACATGCGTCACTGGCCTCACATGCCTTCTCGGTGTAACCAAGTTGTCAATCGGCATGCAGCAGAGATGTGCTATATTTCGAATTCCGGTCATATTGATCCTCACTACGAGACTAGATCTAACTTAATGCTAACTAAACTAAAACCTCAAAAACTAACCATAATCTAACCTTAAACAAAGCTTGGGGCGCTTGATCAAATCCACGACCAATCAATCTGAGACCTTAGAACCGGCCCATCCAAAACTCAATCTACACCACACCCTAACCTAACCCTAAAATAAAACAATCCAAATAATCCAAATATAAAGTTTCCCTACTGATAAACCTACTGCATGCACGGAAAATCTCGGCGTGTCGAGCCTTCAGCAGCTCGATTTCATGCGGGCCTAACGCGATAGAACTAAACAAGTCAGGGTGTTCGATCGGAGGGCTGACGGGAGGCGGCGCGCCTCACAGGCCGATCGGTCACCGTCAGTGATGCCATTGATCCTGAAAGGAACGTCCCTAGAGTCTGAGTATCTCGGTAAAATATCTCCCGATTGAGTTATTTGATGAAGAATACGTCCCGTTATAAAATACGCCACTTCACATTTAAATTATTCCCATATAACTTGGGGATTGCGTTAAAAACGGGATCCCCAAATCGCTGAAATATCCCTAATTCTAGTGATATATCGCTAGTAGTGGCACGACTGGTCAGCGTGAGACGTGAACGCGCTACAGCGCTGATCGGTCTGCCAGCGCCGGCCTGATCGATAGTCCGACCGTATGCGCCGCGCCACGCGCCACTGACTGCAGCGGGCTGGCGGCTAGAAGTGACATCCCAAGGAAATAGCTACCCCCGGGTGTTGCGGCGTTGTCAAATGCAGTAGCGAAATTAGTATTGGATTCTAAATGTAATTAATTTAATTTTTGGTTTTAAATTAATTAATTTATAGTATTCTAAATAATTACGCGGCATCACTTGCTACTAAATAATTCTAAATAATATTAGCCCATGGCATATGGGAGGTGCCATTCCCATTCCTAAAAATATTTTAGAGAGATGTGTATTGCGTCCGAGGTCTATAGCCGCTAGGGCTATATACGGTCTTTTTAACCAGGCGAAATAAAGGCCATATTAGGGGCCTTTATTTTCATAGACTCCTCCATTTATCCTTCGAGACCCACTGCGCATAATTGTAATCATTGCGGAGAGATGTTCATTAGTCCGCCTTTTCTTATCAAACCGGATCCACCCGTAGATCCTGGTTCAGCAATAATTAAAAACACGACGTTGTTCAAATTGCAATAATTGTTTGTCTCGCCATGTACAGTGTACATGAAGGGCTATATGCGATATTGGCGAAGAAATTCCATCAAGGGTTTACTCGAGCGTGTATGGTGAAATTTGTGGCCGAGCCCTGACGCGCGCGGCATCACTTGCTACTTGAGCAGAAGGGATTGCGGTCTCAACCCGGCAGTCGTGCGAACAGGGCCGAGTCAATACATCACTCTCCTTCTATACGGGGCTGCGCCTTGCTACGCGCCCTCTGGGTGCGATAGAACAAATTCTATGCAAGCCGAGACTCCGCAGACAGCGTACACTCTACGCAGTCGCGTAGTCTCATGCGGGGCAAGGTGGATAGTTTTCAAAAGAGCGAAACGGAAGCGGATCGTATAAATGCCAGAATTAGCTTTGAGATCTCTCGAGGAAATTCGATAGTAGGCCTATGAATAGGGCGCAAATTAAAACGTCGCCGTAAGAGCTGAGTTGGATCGAAACTAACAAAGCCGTGCTTTTTTTTTTTAAAAACCTCGACTTTTTACTTCGAAGCAGCACATCAGCAAGAATTCATTTTAGGATGTTCCAACGTCAACTATAGCCTCGACCTATTCGATTTGCTTTTGCTGACAACAAAAGGCTGCCGCTTTGTATTCCGTGAATACTGCGCTCCTACGCTATAGTTATGAGACCAATGATTATGCAGCCAGTGCAATTTATTTTAAGCGCCAGTAATAAGCGCAATGCAATAAAAACGCATAACAGACAAATTGTGCGAAAAGGATGATCACGGACCCTACACTCCTACAGGACCCTACACTCCTACAGGACCCTACACTCCTACAGGACCCTACACTCCCACAGTGCATGTCTCAGACACAATTCCCACACATTACATTAACGCTCTCGCTATCTAAATTACAGTAAATCGCATAGACGATTGTAATAAATTACAATTCAAGGAACATTCAGTTGAAAAGAAAGCAAAGCATAGGCCGTCATATTTTTCATCTTATCATCTTACCATATATCATCTTATCATCTTATATCGTTTGTCGTTCGAATCGGTCGATTAATGGTGGGACAGAAGCACCGTGCCAGCGCCCCTCCGATGCCGTGCCCCAGACTCCAGTGCACACAGCACACAGCGAGGTATCGTGAACTGAGTCAGGCTCAGTGCGGCCGAGGCTCGTATATCTATCTTAAGCCTTCTGCTGCATTCGGCGGCTATTTCGCGGGAAGGCCTTCGTCATGACGCCGTCGGGGGACCTGGGGGACTCAGCCAGTGGGGTGGGGGGAGGGGGCGTGGGGGTCATCAGCCCCTCTGGCAAAATTTCTGTAAAACAAGAACTTTCAGCTGCATGTTATTTGCGCGGTTTCGCATCACAGAAGTTTTTCTGTCCTTTGTTTTCGCGATGACGAGCACTGCCCACTGTGATTATAGCAGCATAGACAGCTTTAATTTTGCGCATAGTTATAATTCTCGAGAATTTAGACGAGTTGTGAAATACGCAAAAATTTGGATATATGCACGCGAAGATAACACGTTTTACAGCATTAAGTAGTAAAGTTCTACGAACACCCCCCCCCCCTCCTTCACTACGGCGTTTTGGATTTAAAATCGTTGTATGAATGGTCACGTTTGAACTACCACTGACTCCCGAGAGCTTGTTTCTATTTCAGCCCTGATGTCAAATCAGCGACAATTAGTCAAAATAGTCCTACGCTATTTTTCATTTATGAGGTGTAATATTTTACGTATACTAATACTCCAACCATTTTTCACCCATTTAGCTATTCCTTGGCTTGCTGAAAACGCCGATAAGGGGATGGATGAGCTTTCAAGCTTTAGGAGGCTACTGGTTACAGTAACAGCCTACGCGATAATCTTCTTCTTCTTCTATTTTTCACCCTAAGGCACATTACATTGCTTTTTGCATTTGACCTCTCCACTTTTTAAATCACTTTAGATCTAGCCTATTGTACAATGTGTTCCAAGATGCAGCATATCCAATGCAATTGAAAGCAATTTCACGTTTTGTTTTAAGTCTACCCCCCCCCCCCGCAAATTATGAATTCCCACCAGCCCCGCCACGCAGGGCAGTGTGCCACGAGCCCAAAGCCTTCCACGACCGCCCAACCGGAATCTGCTAAACTCTCGAATCGGTCGCTTGTTTGCCACTGCACGACGCCTTAGCGCGCTCTCCATATCTTCCATCAGTCGCGCGAGTGACCAATGCGTCGGGTGTCGGCAAAACGCGAACGCTGGCTGATGAACGCGTTCCATTAGCATGCACAATGACGCCGCATCACAAATTCGTTCACGGCACCCCCCCCCCCCCCATTCTACCTCACCTACTCCCCTCTTTCAGCCCCACCCCTCCCCCTCTCGTCTTGCCCATGGTCAAACACGCCTCCAACCTGCCTCTCTCTGGCTCTGCAACAACATGAGACCATGGGCGATGCAACGCGTTGCAAAAGTACGTATTCTCCGCTGATTCGGCCCTGACAAACTCGCGACCGAGGGGGAGGGGGGCGGTGCTGACAAAAACTGGGCACATATTTCGCAGTAACGACAACGATCAGTGACCCGGCTTGGAATTTTTGACGAAGGCGTGAGGGCGACTTTCCTTGTTGCGCAACATAAGGGTGGGTGTCCAGATAAAAACGAGTCTTACTAGCAAGAGGGGGCGGGGGGTGCTGACATCAATTTTTGAAGCCGTTCTTAACAGTGTTCGATTGCCTATATCTATCTAAAGCCAGTTTAACACAGTTTGTCTAATTTCTCAATTTCTTAATCAACGGTCCTTTTTCCCCAAGCCTAGCTTTAATTAGAGGATGATTCTCAACCTTAGATTTTCTCTATTCCGCGCCTCGCTTGACGACTTACAATCCAACCCACATCAGACCGCTTAGCTTACAAAATATAATAAACGTCCGCGGCTCAACAGCTTACGGATATAATAGCCGACCATTCATACCTAAGACAAGTGCGCATTCGGTCCGTCCAATTCGCTGTTGCTGCCACTGAGCAGCGATATGGCTGTACACAAACTGCGCATCGGCTCGGAAGCAAGGATGCTCTTGGTAAACATTGCGGCCGGGCAACAGCAGCGTGGATGGCTTCGCAGAGTGTTTGTCCAGAACCAACGGACAAGAAATGTTATCCTGCGCGAGGGATTGTCATGATACCGCGTCGAAATGGCCCGTGGCATCATCGGGTATCGAAGCACATTTGGAGCTCTTTGTTTTCACGCGAATCCAAACGTTGTACACTTCTAATTTAGTATTAGCGTGCTAAGAAAGTCAACGGGACGCTCATTATTTTGGTCATAAGTGCTAACGTTACTTCAAGCAATCTGACACGGTTGAGTTTTACTTGTAGAAATGACAACGTTACCAACATTTTGCCAATAGTCATATTGAAGACCCACCATTCGTTTAATTCCGCGCCTACAAGTCGCGCAAAATGCTTTTCCCATCTCCGTTTGCATGACATATTCTGGGTATACAAACATGTATGCAAATGTCGTATACTTCAATACAAACAATTCCCATTCAGTTATCACAAAATTGTGTGATCCTAAATGCGCCTATGTAGGTCCATATGCTGCTGCTCTCCATTGGTTTGACACTCATTTTGTGAGCCGCTGCAGCCTCAATGGATGCACAGAGGGTTTCCATTGCCAATGGGTGGCACTACGAATTCAAAACTGGAGGGTTTCATGCTGGACTAAGAAATGGCGAAATCGCGCGAGCACGAAGTTTGTGCGATAAGCGCATGGTGGCCTACATGAGTGCGAAGAGTGTACACGTATTGAGTGAGTGGTATTGAGTGCACGATCAGCGCACGCGCAGAGGACGTACATGTATTGCTCAAACAAATCTATTTTGAGATTCTGGGGGAGAGGGGGGGGGTTGTAAGCTCTCCCAGCGATGTCCGAGGCAGAGCCCCGGCCGGCAAGGGATGAAACTATGATACAGAATTTTACATTACAAATTGCTTAGAATTATTGTCCGAAACAAGTATACATATTTAATAAAGTAGAGCCTAGATATCATCGGCTAATTATTGGGGGGCTGTAAAATATCAAAAGCGTCGTTCAAATTGCTAAAGGGGAAGTTCAGAACCCGTCAAACCCCCACTCGCGCCGCCGTGTGGACCTTAGTCATAGAACACACGCTTCGCGGACAACGATAACAAAAATCTGATTCGCAAATTTGCCGAGCCATATAGATAGAGCAAACTGCGCACAAATGATTTGCTCCTTCCGCTTGCTAGCACCGTCGCTCAGAAAATGGCAGAACGCTCACGGTCTCAGTAAAAGAAGGGGGTGGGGTGCGTTGGATTACTGCAAAATTTTAATAAAAGGGTCATGCACTCCCCCGTCGTCAACTATGACATTATAGTTTTATGTGGGCCTTCTTTTCCCTTATTTATTCCTTCATAAATCCTAATCCAGTGATTAATTTACCTAAATCAAAAATGTTAAGTCCAATTCTGCAGTTTTAGCTAAGCACATCTGAATTTAAACTTGCGCCTTTCCTCCCTTTTAAAACTTTGCTGGCTCCACTTTGCACATTGGCAACAATGCCGCGTTCAATGAAAAATGCAATTGATAGAAAAGATTTAGATGACGTAGAGAACGAGATTTAGCAAAGACAAACAGACGAGAGCTGGATGGTTATGATGTAGTGCTACACACGTATGGTTCCGCTCCGTTGGGATAGATCGAGTAAGGATCAAAAGGTAAAGTTCTCAGGGGGAAGATACAAAGCACGGAGATGCACGGTCCGCTTAAATCCGAGATACTCGTCTAACCCGGCAAAGTTCGTCATAGCTGATCTTTTTTTTACCGACTTCTAATATCTTCATTTTATTGACTTCGTTATGTTCATTTCGATATTTCAAAGCACTTTTATGTGCCGATAAATATTGAAAATAATATGGCCTTTACAAGAGTTTAAGAAAGCACAGGAAAACAATTGGCTTGACCGTTCAGAACTCTTAGTTCCAGTTTGCCTGTGTATGTAGGCCTATATCGCAACTTTAACACGCGATGAAGCATACGAAACTAAAACTTATCTAAATATAGGCTATAGGATCAAGAATGAGTTAAGGAAAGAGAAGGGTTCCGATTATCTCATTGTTCTTTTGCAATTTGAGGAGCGCCTTTGCTTTCAGGAGATTTCAGGGTTATGCCTTTGAAAGACGTTCTTTCTGCCATAATAATACCTATGGCGAGGTTCCTGCTTTCAAATATAAAATACAGTGCACAATCAGTTTTCTGAAGATCAAGCATGAGCTTAGGCCATAAAAGTTGCAATGCTTTGAAACTTACTGAGACTAAACTCAGCAAGAAATTTGTGTTTTCCGTCTACTGATAGGCTATTTTCGATAATAGCTTAGGGTGGCCTACATATAGCCTAAATGTTATGACTTTTTTTTACCAAATATTGTTCACAACAGCTAAATGACTAACAGCTATTGTGGAAAAAATCTAACCGAACATAATTAATTTCAAGCCAGACAACTATCCAATCAGGGTGTTCATTTGCAGGCTAAGTAACTCATCGCAATGATCGCGGCAGTTATTACATGTGATATGGAATGACAAGGGAGTGGAAACTACAATCGGTGACCATATTGTCACCCCCTCCCCCGCTCTCCCCCCAAAAAGCAAAAATCTAGGCGCTGTCTAGCCGGACCGTGATGCAGTCCGCAGACACACCGTAAAACAATCAACATCCGCTCCCTTCACTATTGCTCCAATCCAACTAAACCAGATTTATTGCAACCGGGAGGTGATAAGGGAGATTAGTGGGGGATACACTTCGCTATCAAGGAGGCTAGGGGAGGGAGGTGTGGTCTGTTGGGAGAGCACACATTATCCGTTAGCAACCAGGAATTATTTGATTCGATAATTTTATCTAAAATTGTGATTCGGGAAAAAGTTTCAAGTTCATGAATTGGTACCTTGGTAGACATTGAGTTCACAATGGCTTGTCACTCATTTTTGAACTTCATTAAATTATGCCAATTTTCCTGCAAATCTGAAGACGAGGGCAAAGATTCACTAAGGTAAACATTAAACTCGAACTGCAGTCCTTCGAAATAGTCTTCGAATAAATCTTAAACTAATTTTATAGCATGCATGCATCAAGAATGCTCTCCCTGTAGTTTCAAACAAAATTTTCTGTAAAATCTGACAGGTTAGCAGGCTCCTTTAAACGACTGAACTATTTTTCATAAATTTTTTCATCAGTAGCTATATTTACTTATTGGAATTTTGAATTCTAACTTTCACAGCGATTTTTCACCTTTCCCCGAAAGAAACTTAGCCTACGTGAGCAGCACGTGAGCAATTCCGCACTATTAACAAAACTCGGCCCTGAGAGCGCATCATTAATAAGACTCGTCCCTAAAAGCACTTTTTAAAATAAAACTCCGCCCTAAACCCACATCATAAAATGAGACTCGGCCCTAAACGCATATTACAAAGACGACTCAGCCTAAAAATCACTTGAGTCTATTAATAGAATTCGGCCCTAAATGCCTATAAGCAGCAGGGGTTTTGTTAGCCTTTCGGAACCCGCGCGTGCTTCGGTCCCCGCAGGGTAGGCCTGCGCCTCGATCCCCGCAGGGTATGCGCCCCTACATGACACGGTCCGTGTCCGAGCCCTGCGCGCGTGGAAGGAGGGACGGATCTCTTGCGTGCACACGTCTCATAAGCCTGCCAGCGACCCACTGTACATCAACCGAGTGGTACATGTGTATAGGCCTAGCACAGGCGGCGGAACCAAGGGGGGTTAAAAGGGCCATGTCTCCCCGTCTCTGACACATTCATGTCTTTGGTCCCACAAACAATCTAATGGTAAGCATCCATCGCTGAACTTGTTATTGCAAAAGTTGACTCTTTGGTACAATTGACTCTGGAAAAAAAGGCAGAAAAAGTTGCCAGTAACTTACCCCCTAAATAGCCATAACTAAATAAAAAGCACACCCAAAACGGGCAGTGGCAATTTATTACATCAGCACCCCGTCCTCTCTCTCCCTCTGTGAGTTGCTCCGAGAAGAGTTGTGTCTCATATTCTGTTCCCAAAAATGCTCCCCACCCCCCTTCACTCCCCCAGCCTCCCCCATCCCACGATTAAGAGCCAGATCCGCCCCGTATACAGTAGGAGGCAGTGCCAACGTGACCCCCGGCCCCGCATGAATGCGTCCCCGGTAATATTTATGGCGTCCCGGGCGACAGCGCGTGCCTGGAATAGAATGGCAGCTCTGATTACAATTTAGCGCACAAGACGGGTTCGTGAGACGCGGACATGCACCGTACTCCCCTCGGGGCTGCATGCCAACACCCCCTGCAGGCCGGTGAACAAAGAATCGGCTTGCAGTCCAGAGCTCCCCGGGAGAGTCGTAAAAGGCGACTATACAGGGGGGAGCGGTCTGTGCGTGGCTCTCGGCACATAATCGGACTGCAATAGAATACAACACGCGATCCTTAAACTTCCAAAACAGCCGCTGCATGCCAACGGCATGATGGATTGTGAAAGTTTCAAGAGTTAATTTTTTTGAATCGAAAATCCTGCAGCGTTTTCAACAAGCAATTGGAATACGTTTCGTTGAGTTAGATTTTTCTCTAGATTCACTTTAAAAGCAAAATTTAGTGGACAAGAACGCGTTCCTAAGAACAGGAGATTAGAGAACAGGTTAATGTGGATTGTAGACCATACATTTTTCCGCTACGCTTACTGTAGCCACACCAGTGTTGATCTCCCACGTCTGTTACAGTTCGCAACGTTTTCTGTTCAGAGAATTGATCACGTCGTTAGCTGTTTAGAGCGCAGCGTTGTCGTTAATGAATATTCATGGTTTGCGTTGGGACTGATCGCCTGATGTGTTGAAGTGAATAACAATCAAGCTCGGCGCACTGCAGAGTCTCCAGCTGTGTTGTGGCTCCAGGAGCTATAACGCAGCCATACTAACGCCAGCCTATAGCCAGCCTATAGCAGCCAGCCTTTTATAGAGCCTACGTTCAGTTTCTCCTGTTCAAGCAATCACAGTGATACGATACTAAAGAATACATTACTGAAGTGAGAATCATGTTTTATGCAATATGCATGCGCGTCTTTTCATTTAAAGCTCAAGCAAAACATAATAATTAATGCAACACATAAACTACAATTTGCTTGAAAATTGCAACTAAATCGGCATCCTCGTGGCTTGCTTCTAACAGTGAACACCAGCGAGAATCTCGCTTGACCATAGAATTGTACAGTATTTATTATTTACATGATTTTTATTCAATTAAATTCAATTTAATTCGATTTATTTATCAAACATCCTGTACATGTACACAGGTTGCAAGATACATAATTCAATATTCATTTAATATTAAATTAAAGCATGCTAACGTCGTTCGTTACAACCACACGCCTTAGCTTTCTTTTATAAAATTTCAAGACGTACATGTACCTACTGGCAGCTGTATTCTACTGCTTAAGCATACGAAGTCTTGTGCATTTTAAACCTACATTACAGCACTAAACAGAAACGCCATAAACAAGGAAGGACTAGGACGCACTAAACACAGACTCTCGCGTCATGTGTACACGTACCGTACCGAGCCCCGTGTCGCGATGTCATGTCAAAGAATCATTAAGTCTCCCGCGCCACGCACCGCTCCCTAATTCAATCCGGCTCCTTTTATGACCTGCCCACAATGTGACCCAACGTCGTCATGGAGACGGAACAAAGGGGGTTGCATTACACTTGATGTGCGCGCCAGCCCGCCAAGGAAGTCGCTGTCGAATGGATTCATTTGTCCCTTTGACCGCTGTCATTGCACGAGAGAACAGAAGGCGAATTGGTTGCAGCGCGGCGCGTTCGATGGCTGCAGCGCCAGATAGGAGACCGTACATCGGATGCGGCGGGGCTGCGGTAAGTGCGTCGTAAAACTGATGACAAATTTCAATTAGTAGTTCGCTCTAATGATTATTGAACTGCGCGTTGACGCGGAGATAATAGAATTTGTAGAAGCGAGCGATGTGCCGACAGTAATAATTGGGCGAGTTGCACCTTGTACTTTATATAATGTACATGAGGATATTCAAAATTTGTTAAAAGCAGTCATGACGCCAGGGTCGTAGTCACCATAATCGCGACTACGTAGCTCGAGCGAGTTTTGAGGTGGCTCCAGCTAAATGGTCAATGCCGTGCACGTGTTTTGGATGGCGCGACCTCTAAACTCGCTCCAGCTACCAGCTAAGCAATCGCGGCTATGGTGACTACGGCCCCAGGAAGGGGGGAGGGCATGGAGGCCCATTCCTCAAAATCAGCTCTTAAGCGCCCCCGCGCATAATTTTGCGACTACCTACCCCGCTCGCGACCTCTTCTAGCAACCTTGTAACACCCCCCCCCCCCCTTAAATATTGGATGAACTCCGCACAATTTAGTTTTCTAAAACCGTCACTGATTATAAACCACTAAAATTCAATTTATTATGACAACTGTCATGGATTTTACGACAATCAATAAATTAATTGACGACAGTTGTCAGATGATGCATCCATAACTTGTATGCCTAAAACCCGGGAAAACGGGGCACAACGTTCACTGCCAGCATTATTATTTACCAGACTAACGACTCAGACGTCTTCTAGCGTTAAAGACAGATCTTTGTGCAGAACGTGGCAGGCGTCGAAATATTTCCATAAACACGAAATTTCTTCGAAGAGGTTTAGCTCCTCGTTATACGGGGATCACAGAATTCCCAAGAGACGGAAGTATACAGTAAAAGTTGATGCAGTCCAATATCACGGGCTTATTGCATTAGACCTGGATTTGCTAAGATTCATTTCAATTAAACCCACGGTAGGCCTACAATCGGATAATATTCAATTTTAGGATCAACATTGCAGCGTATGTGATCGTCATTGAAAATAACGGTAGCCTGCAGCGCAGAAGCTTGTCTTCGAACATTATACATTTCGAATCATTCCCAATAAGCAGTCATAGAAGAAGAATACCAGTGACACCAGCGAATATATAATCGCAGCATTAAACGTTTTCTTTCCCTATCCAGACTGCAGCCAGCTGGCGCTACAGCAAAATTTCTAAAGCCGCATTTGGGCGAACATCCACTGAGTGAATAGCAATAAGTATAGCGTCCGTGTGTCTTTCTAATAATCTACGCTAACGCCGGAAAACCTCTCGCAAATCTCCCTGCGCCCAACCTTCGAATCCCAATTTCTCGCAACCCTAGAAGCAATAACGCCGGACAATACTAAATCATACAATTCTACACTGCGTCGTCGCACACCGTTCCCTCTCCAATCGTTAACCACAGAACTCCACCAATTTCCATTCCAAGGAACCAGTGGCACAACCATGCCTCAAAATCTAGGGGGTGGGTGCTTGCTTCAACGCTATGTTCAGGCCAGGGACAATAGTGTTCCTCACAATCACGAGCGGAACAGGGAGAGGCACACAACCTCACGAGAGCTGCGTAGTTTTCAAATTGGTTATAGGCCTATAGGTTTATTATAGGCCTCGAGGCTTTAAAGTTTCATTAACATTGAAAAATATTACAGCATTGCCCACCACCAAATTCTAACCTCCCCTTCTTTCGTTACACCTATCCATGAATAGATTTTTACTTTTCAGATCCGGGAGTTAAAAGGGACAAAATATTTTTCTTAAATCAGATTTTTATGTGAAATTGCGTATCACAACATCTATACTGCGTGACAATACGTTTAAGTTTAAAGTAGAGCTAGGGAATTCA
>JAQIWG010007328.1:0-12427 GCA_034695025.1 Chamaedrilus cognettii
AACCCCCCCCCCCCCCCCCAAAAAAACATCAGATCCGGATGCATTTATGCACTTTGGAGTATAAGCCACAGCTATTATTGCGTCTCAAAATGCGCCTGACAACAAACTATTGAAGTTCTACTGGAATTCAATGGCGTTTTGCTGGCGTTTCGCGGCGAAGCGTGAATACGCGGCGAGGTGCCTCGTTTTTTTAACCGCAGTGTAGAATTGAATTGGATCGCTTTTCTGTAAATAAATTCGCGCGATGTCGGGAGAAGTAAAGAAAATTAATAACGCTGTGCAACGAACCCTCGATGTAATCCAATTAAGCCTCCGCTAAACGACAATATCCCAAGCTCAACAATATTGTCACATAATCAAAATTAGTCGTCGATGCAGCAAATTTCCGCAGCAAAATTGCGCGTATCTATCGAATTTGCAAATCTATCGACTACAGACAACTACGTGGTATTAACGAAAAATGAATTAAATCAAGCGTTACGTTCCACAAAAAAACTTTAAACTTTTACTGATGTCGCAGAAGAAGACAATATAGGCTATAATGGAAACTGGTTGGTAGATTTTTGTACTGGAATTTTCAATATTTAAAATACTTAGAAAATTTGTACCAGCAACGATATCTATTATTGCATTACCAGCAACGAATAATCATTTTCAGTCGTAGTAGCCAAAGTAAACATTTGACGTAACATGATTGACAATGCCAAATTGCAAATCGAATATAGGCAAGCATAATAGTAGTAAAGAAAGAAGAATTAAATGAAGCCTTAAGTTCTATGGTTGGAAAATTTAACAATTATAGGCTATACTTATCATCGAAACTTATTGCGAGTTTTTTCGTATCCATATTTAAAGTACCGTACTGTGAACTTTTTTCAGCCCTTCGTATTCATTATTGATTTACCAGCAACTAATAATAATTAGCAGTTGCAATATTTTTAGTTTCTATTTCACACAATATGATCGGCAATGCGAGGCGCTGTGGTGTAGTGGTTAAGGTGTCGCACTGGGAATCCAGAGACCTAGGTTCAAGTCCCCGCCGCAACTATGAAATCATGCTTTACAGCCCCTTCAGCTAGGCTGTTAAGCACGCAAGTGTCGGTAGCTGCTAATAATCGTCCCGGGCAGTTTCTTATTCTGGCTGGCGACAGGAAGGGCATCCAACCGTAGTACCCCAGCTCCAATATAAACATCTAACCTGTGTCAACACGGACACGGCGTTACAGGATAAACTTGAATAACGATTAAGAGTATAAGTTCTATTTGCTCTTCCCGTTATCTCTGCAATGATGGTGGGGTTCAATTTAAGGACCGTGTGTAGTAACAAAGACTAATTACGGTCCGGTTCTGTGTATGAGGGCCGCCACAGAACCGCTCTCTTTTCTTTAGTCGCCTTTTACAACACGCCCGGGGAGCCTAGAGCAGCAAGTCTATTCTTTGTTCCCCGATCTGCTGGGGTTAGTAGCTCTCCAGTCTCCAGACAACTTAAAAGCTGCAAAGAGAAACAAAGAGCTGCTGAATCATTGAGGCTACGCAATAGCACAGCTGTCTGCCGCTTCGATAGCCAGGCTTGCCAAGAATGTCCAATAGCCAGTTTCAGCAGGGGCATAAACTAAAAATGGCTGACAACAGGTCGTCAGCTATATTCACCTGAAAAACGGCAAGTATTTTGGGGCATAAAATAGAAAGCAATTCACATTAGGCCTAGACTCAAGACTTCAAAAGGAGGCGGTCATTTTGAAACGGATTAGGGACGTGTCAAGATTAAAGACCTTATCTTCAAAACCCTAATCTTCAAGGATACGTAAACGGTCTCTAAAATATCGCGTCAAGATATTAAGATAGTTAGCGACAAGCCTAATAGTTAAATTAAAGAATTCATGCGAGATAAATATTGCAATAATTACTAAAGAAACTTACTGTTCAACATACACATTCTGCAGGCTTAACTAATTTTAAAGAGATTTTACAGTAAATAGTATAATACAATTACAAACTTTACAGCGAGAAAGATGAAGGAACGAAACGCAGAAATTGCAGATGACTTGAAACAATGCCAAAAAACAATGAAAACTAAGAAAACTGAGTACGAAATAAAAATAAAAAAAAGAAAAAAGAAATGCAAATTAAAAACAAATACAGATAATGTTGCAAGCGGGCACAAATTCGCATACATTTCACAGCAAATAGTCGATTATTCTTCTTTCTAAATCATCAACAGGAAGCGTCTTCAGATATTGCACTACTCAACATTAATAAATGCACCCTGAACAAAATAATTCTCTCAAACAAAAAATGAAATCATTCATCCATCTGAGGTTGCGCCGTCTGAAATGAATCAATCTTATGCGTTGAATCATAATTTTAACACAAAATACGAACAAAATTTGCATATAAAATTACAGTGCACAGTGCTCAGTATAAGTTTGGATATTTAAAGCAGGAATAGTAGTATCGTAGTATAGCAATGAATATTTGCTTACAGGTCAGGGGCCTGTTTCTCAGAGTTACCCTAACTCTAAGCCTAATTTTAATCCTAAATAAGAATTGAAAAAATAGAATCCCTTCTTTTATAAAAAATAATGAAAACATTAAAAAATGTAATCCCCGCCCGCCATGACGTCATTGTTGGATTTAGAGCGCGTGGCGGTGCCGAGTTTCAAATAACAAACGCAAAAATTTACTTAGATTTTCTTAAGCACTTCTTAAGACTAAAATTTGCGAGGATATTTTGAGAAACAAGCCCCAGCTTCCTAGGAAGCCGGGGGCGTGGACCGCTATGATCAAGGACAGATGGGTTTCAAACTCACTTGTTAAGGCAAATCGGCATCTAGTCTAGCCAAGACACTGAAAGTGTGAAACAACGGTAGTCTAGGTCTCCATTGTGGGCAATGTCTTGTCTTGTATGGCAATATCATACATAGCCAACGTGTGCACCACTTCAGAGGTTTCAGAACACATTGTCATATGTATTGCCAAAGTTGAAAATTGATTGATTGATGTTATTTCAATCACAGTGCTCACAATACAAAAAAGGGATCAAATAAAAACAGCAATGCCCGAAATAGGGACTCATACACTGACTATAAATTTTAAATGACAATCACTCAACTATGCCAGCCAATAAATCACTTTGACACGAGTCTCACAAAAACCAAAATTCACTAAAACCACAAAGGACTTATTCACGATGAACGGCTCGAATCACTGTCTCAAAGAATAATATTCAAAACGGAAAGTACTCTGCTCCCGATAGCAAAAAGAAACAAGCTCTGAGAAGAAGGCACTTTAAACATCAGCACTTTTTATCATCACACTTGTGAACCTCAAACCTGAATACAAACTGGCATCAATTTATTGAAGACAATCAACTACATTATAGCTTACTGCTTAAGTACTTGACCTGAAGATGCTAAATCCATGTTTACCATCGATCCAAGTTAACATGGATCAAAGATCCACGTTAAGTAACATTTGATACCAACATAACTTGCATTAGAAAATACCACAAAGACAGAAAGACAATTACACAAAACCACATAGGGCCTAAAGTCTAGATACTCAACAGACACAACATAATCATATGTTCATAATTAAATCAACAACCAATTTCAGCTAGGACCGCTAATGCTACACTGTGTCGTAAGCAGACAGCTGCAACAAAAGTGTTCACAGCAACAGGCGCAGTTCAAAAGAATCGTTAAATGCATGAAAACTGACAGAAACACCTACAACCAATACATAGACCAAAAGCCATTTTCAATTGCAACAATGAACACATGTCAGGGGATATCTCGAACGAGCAACGTTCTAAACGTCTTCTTGAGCAAAAAGAAGAAAAAGCAGCCTAATTCACCTATTCCGCGGCGGCAGGGGATGAACCACCACGGCCCTGATCCTCCCCGCTTTCCCCTGAGATTGAAAAATCAGGCGGCGCCGACGCCCGACGTTTGCGTTTCCGAGACAAAACCGATGTCACTGCGTCTGATCGCGATGCGATTGTGCCTTGAGGTAACGATGTCGGCGAAAGGCCGACAGAATGTGACGCGATTCCTGAGCTTTGCGCCGATGACGAGACCGGCGGGCGGAGGGAAAAGGGCGAGGGAGGGGAAAAGTGCGCGCAAACACCCCCCTCCAAAACCGATGCCGTGCTCGAGCGGGAATGACGAATCTCGGCATGCGAAAAAGTCCGTCGTTTCGGAATTTCTGTCTCGGCCGCAAAGCCAGGAACGCAATCGGAGGACTGCAAAACGCGCCTGGATTTAGCTGCAACGCTTCTGGAAATTTCCGAGGGAAAGACATCGGATGGAATTCCCCAGACTTTGAGCGGCGGAGCGCCGAGAGCGTCGGAACTCTCCACGTGATGACCCTCCGTAATCCAGCTTCCGTCACCGGGAGACCATGATTGTTTAGTTCGCGTGGGAGATGAGCGACTCTGCGCGGTCTGAGGAGAAGTTCCCCGTGGGGAAACTCTCCGCTGGGACATTCTCCGCAGGGAAACACTCTGTGGGGAAAAACTCCGTGGGGAAAAACTCCGAGGGGAGGAAATTGTCCGAGACGCCGCTTCCCGCGGGGACGTTCTCTGCTGGGGAGAGGACTTACCGCGCGGCGACTGGGACGACGATGACGTCAGAGGGGAAGAAGCAATGACGTCACGACGCGTGATGGAGACGCAGCGGTCGCCGACGGCGAGCGGCGCACAGCGAAGGCCGTAGCGCAGAAGGGTGAGCTCTGGGCTGTAGGACGACCAGCCTTGGCTGAACACAAAGAACGGGTGCTCGAGCGTCGCCTCCACAGTCACCTGCAAGCAGATCAACATTAGTGTCATGTGCATGAGAAATAATTAGAGCAATTAGGCAATCAGCAACCTAATACCCCAGCAGGTCGGGGAACAAATAATAGACTTGAAGCCCAGAGCTCCCCGGGCGAGTCGTAAGAGGCGACTAAGGAAGGGGGTGCGGTTTTGTGGTGGCCTTTTTAACAGAACCGGACTGTTATAGTCTTTGTTACAAGAGTACGCGGTCCCTAAACTCCCTTTAAAAAAAAAGTCACAATAATCATATTACTAGAATGCCCTGTCTTGGGCTAATTACACATTAATTCCCTGTCATGCTTTTATATTTTGGCTTAATACAAATTTCAGCGCGCAAAATCTGCGAAATCTTAACAATTTAGACACAATTTTTGAATGTTTTGTTAGAATTTTTTGCTCATTGAATGTCACGTAATCCGAGGCCAGCGACTTCGACCACTCGGCCACAACCCTTCGTTATCTACTACACCATCTTGCAAATAAAAGGTACATATAAGTTTCAAGCCGTAGTGAATCCTCTAACCTGGACACTTTGATCTCCGACTGAGAACAACGAATAATAGATAAGATAGAATCTGATGTGGGCTAGTAGGCTACCGATATATTTATAAATCGAGGCCTGAACAAGATTTAGACTCGTAGCGAATACACCAAGGCTTTAAAAAATAAATTGATGAAGCAATTATTATTCCACGTTTTGCTGAGGTCGAACGAGTAGCCTATTATAGACAAACCTAGCCCTAACCCTAACTTACTAATCCTAACGCAGCCCTAACCCTAATAAAAATCGCAACTTTTTAAAGTTCCAATAGCAACAAATTCCTTCAGCCGGTATGCTAATTAGCAAGAGCCAAAAAGAAATTGAGCAGATTATTACTTTTCGCACTCTTCTCACCTGAACGCGTTGTTCACCGACGGAGAACCCGAGCACGACCGTGTTTCTCTCGTGGTTCTGTCTCATGTGCACTACGGTGCTCGCGTCCACCGCGAGGTCCCCGCTCACCCCAGCGCTGTCGACAAAGTCGCGCGTCTCCAGGTCTTCCACGCGCCGCAGTCGTCCATCCGCCAGCTGGATGAGGGAGCCGACGCGGAAGTGCGGCGGATAGTGCGGCTGTGGCTGCTGCTGTGCACTTAGATGCTGCTGCGGATGTTGCTGCTGCGTAGGCCTATGTTGTTGCTGCGGCTGCTGATGTTGCTGCGGCTGCTGATGCTGTTGCGGATACCCACGTTGTGAATGTTGCTGCTGCTGCTGTTGTGATTGTTGTCGATGCCTTTGGTCCTGCTTCTGCTTCTGCTGCTTCTGCTGCTGCTGATGCTTTGAATGATCCTGCACCAGGTTCCCGCCTGCCGAACCCAATTTGCCCGATTCCAGCGAAAATCCGACGGGCTTCAAATGTCCAACCCCGTGCCTCGAATCCGAATAACTAACCTCTCCACCGACGCCGGAAAATGAATAAGCAGAAGAGATCCGATCGGAAGATGTTGCTCTAGGTGGAGCAAAATCGAACATCCTTTCGCCAGACAGCTGAGAGATGCCATATTGAAAAGTACTCGCCACGCAAGCAGAGACAAACGTAACTGAGGTAGAAGGAACGCGTTCGGACGGTGGAACATACTGCGCTCTGACGTCTGACTGCAAAGCCCTGGAAAAACTCGCCAACATAGAAGGATCCGGCCTGCTTCCAAATTCATCGCCGCGAGAAAACCGCGATTCCCGCAAATCCGAAGCCCTCCGTCCCGACACCTCAATCGGCTCTGAAGTAAACGAAGCTCTGGAAGCGGACGCTGGCGTGTGAAGGGGGAACAATGGCGTCGTCGCAACCCCCGCGGGATGCGGCCCCAACCCCAAACCCTGCGAGGATTGCGGCAAAAACCGCGGCGAAGGAACATTCCTCACGTCCGGCGACTTCCGGAAACCCTCTGAAGCGGCGACGCTCCCTGAGAAACGATGAGGATGCATGATAGAGGGCGACGGAGGCAGAGGGGGGGATGGCCGCATCATCTGCCCCCCCAGCGAACCTTCTTGCCCCCCCAAAGGCAAGCCGCCAAGATACGCCGCCGGAGGAAAACCCGGATATCCGGCCGCGGCCGCCGCTCGCAGCAAATGTGGCAACTGACTCATCTGAATCAGTGCGTCGGCCGCGCCGGAGAAATACGGCATTGGCAGGGGTCGCGGGGGGCTCGGGTGCCCCCCGGTAAAGGGGCTGAAAAAAGTCGGAGGTCTCGAGGGGACAGTCACTAGAGGAAACTGCGATGGGGGGGGCGAAACCCCCCGCTCGCGAAACATCAACGAGGGGGCATACGGCGCGAACGACACTCTCGGAATGCCGATTGGCGTGTAGCCCCCCAAGAATTCAAACGGATGGGGCGCTACCAACCCCGCCACCGCAGCGGAAGTGGAAAAAGACCGCCCCCCGGGGGAATGTTCCGGGGGAGGGGGCGTCCGCGGCGTGCGAAACACGGAACATCGAGCGCCACCAGAAGCCGAAGGTGACCGGGGGGAATCGCGGAGGCGTCGGGATGATATCGATTCAGAAAGCTCCGCCCTCGGTGACGTCAGGGTTATTTCTGACCCGGGTGACGTCAGAGCTATTTCCGTCCTCGATGACGTCAGCGATATCTCCGTTCTCGGTGACATCAATGATATTCGATCTGGCCTTAGTGACGTCGGATGCAATTCAGACCCCGATGACGTCACGTATTGCTGTTCAGGTCTTCGTCCTGTCGCCGCCGATGAGAAAAAGGGAAGAGTACTAGTGCTGCCCCCTGGGGAATGCCCCGTTGTTGCTATGGTGTTAACCCCTAGAAAATTCCCAGATGTTGTTACGGTTGGCTGTGGTGCTGTGTTGCCGCCACTACTCAAGGAGCGTCCTTCGCGCCTCTCGTCACTCATCCGTGACACAGTCACTCATCCGTGACAGCAGGGTCCCTCGTGCATGACACGGTCACTTATCCGTGACAGCAGGGTCCCTCGTGCATGACACGGTCACTCATCCGTGACATCAGGGTCCCTCGTGCATGACACGGTCACTTATCCGCGACATCAGGGTCCCTCATCCGTGACAGTACGATCACTCATCCATGACGAGGTCACTCATCCGTGACGAACTAACCATCCATCACTTCCGCTAAATCTTTACGTCAAGATCTTCTGGTCTTCGTTTAGTTTACGACACGCCCCAATCTGCGGAAAATAACAAAAAGTAATTTATTTAATTTTATTTAACATTTAATATAAACAGTGTGCAGTCAATATAAACACACTAGCAGCGGAGCACGTCCTGAAATGATTTTTCTCTCACCCCCTCCCCTCCTTCCCTACCCCCCCCTCATCTCACATCGGACTCACCCCATTGCGTGTAAGCCAAGGATCAATATGAACTAATACCGTCTCAACTTTCAAAGCCCCCAATACACTTTAAAACAAACTTCAGCTCAGATCTAGACCGCATGCGACACAGCTGCTGCCAGCCTTGGTCCACTACTACACAACACACAGCGCTGTTGAGTCATCAGCAGGGCCTACCATTGATTTAGCTCAATCTCGCTGCCAGGTCAATTCACAAAAAGTTATGTCAATGGTCAACGCTTGAGTGCATCGATCGTAGGTGTCGCCAGACTGCGACAGTGCATATCAACAAATTCTGACGGTCGAGCAATAACGATTCAAGCAACCAATGGCGCTCAATCGGGGGGGAATCTCTGTCTCTCTAGTGCACTGCCAAACGGAAGGTCCCTGGCATCCAACTTCTCCACACCTGGAGGTCCTTGGCCATTCTTTTCATGTTTCCATGCACGGCATGAATGCGAAATGCACGGTCCAGTGGAGCAATGCACAATCTCACGTTGAATTGAGGTGATTTAAAAGAAACTCGACTTTAAATTGATTTTTTGATCCAATCAACAAACAGTGGACACATTTGCCTTAATAGATTAATGAAGTCAATTCAGTGTCACAAAATGTTAAAATCAATTCGAATCAACACTAGTGTGCCCGTTGACCGGATCTAATTATTTTAATTTTTTACTTTTTAACTTTTCAATTCAATTCAACAAGGCGGGTGTCGGGCATAATGCGTTCATTCTGACAGCTCCCGATCGGGTTCACTAAATTGTCCACAGGTGGCGCTATACGATCAACTTAAAGCAGCGCTCGCCGCCGCGCGCTTTACAAACACGTTCAACGATCTGTTTAAATAGGCCTCGGTCTAACGTTTGACTTTCTCATCACTATATCCACTACAACGGGCCCACCGATTGTCGCTGAGCTAACTAATTAATCGAACAGAGCGATCCGTGAATGAATCGAACGGATCAATCATGGTGATTTATCCCATCCATAGACCTCTGCTATTAACAGGAGACCAACTAAATCTGCACGCTGCAACAACACGGTAAGAGTAGGTAATTGTAGCTCCGAGCAAGGAACACTAAAGTTTGGCGACTCGAACAGCGCCATCTCGGTAACGAAGATTGATACGGAGCCCAGAAACAATTACAAAGAAAGAAACATTTATGAAATTTCATTAAAAAAGTGAACGGAAAGCAATCAGCAGGGGTCCACACTCCGCAACCTAAAAACTAATTGCGCAGGACACATCGGCAGAACTTTGACCGTCGCGGTTATTCAACTATGGCCCAGTTGCCAAATTGCACTCAAAAGACACAAATTTTTCAAGAAGAAAGAAGCTTTGGCACCTGTAGTTTTCGTTTTGCTCCCAGACAACCGCACCTGTATGCGGATGGGGAATTTTAGCCATGCCGTTAAAGGGTGCTCCAGAGTGTTTTAAAACTCTAACGATGACTGAGATTCGAATCAACACATTTCTGTCTCAGTACGCCGTGAACAGCCTAAACTTTTAACAAAATATATATGAGCCAAATTGGTTGATGAGTACATTTTATGGAATATTGCATAAAAGTGAGACTAAAACAACAATTTTGATTAAACTGAAAGATCGAGCTGCGAAGCAGCAAAACAGCTATAGAATCGTCGACGTACAAAATTGAGGTCCGGTAGTCATGCAAGCTTTCAACCACTGCGGCAAGCCGATAAGGGGTTAAATTTTGGTTTTAAAATATCATAAATATCATCCTCTTCTTATTATTCAATGAGCTAATAAATAATTTAATTATGCACCGTACAGACAAACTGACCAAAAATTGACATTACAATAAGAAATTAACACGATTGGTATTTTACATAATTTATTTTCATAAATTTCAAAATGAGCTCAGAGGTAGAACTTGGAGATGCTCTATAATGTAGAAGCCCGACTGAAGAAGAAAAATAAGTTAAAAGATAAGCCAAAACAAAACTAACTTCAAAGCGGCTTTCGCGCACTACATTATAGTTTTAAATCGCAATTTATACGTGACCAGAAGAACAAAAAGATGCGCTCTACAAGGCCGAGTTAAACACATTTCTAGCTCAAACAGTAGATCAGCGTTTTAGATGACGAAAGATTCAAAAACGCTTAGAAAATACTAGAAACTGGCACCGCGTTCAATGCAAGACCACCTATAATTCAAGAAATCCCGTAGAGAAACAGGGGCGTGGCTAATAAATCAAACTTCTCATCGACTCTTTCGCGAGTCCAACGCCCATTTCCCTTAGTATACGCCATGCAGGCTCTATGGCGGCTCGGGCCACTATCGTTAGATGGAGCACCCACGGCGTAAATCAGACTGAGAGTTAATTAATTGCGATGGGGCGCGTCGTAAAGATTATTTTTCGGCAATTTTAAATTCGCGGCTCGCGTTGATCGGTTTATCGTGCAGCGCCTGCATGACACGACCCGCAGGCTGGGGCTATCTTCTCGACGAACTGTCTGAATGATAACTCCACTCCAAGCAACCGCTATCATCTACTACTAGTCTACTACCGCGTACGCGCTGCGCGCTACTTGAGAATTTTGAAAATGCAAACGAATTGAGCGGTTATGCTATTAATAGATTTTAACCTAAACCGAATCTTAAACCAAGCTAAACCTAAACCTAACCCGATCTGAAATAACGAAATTAAAAATTGCTCTGTAAAAAGAAATTCGCTTGCATTTTCAAATTGTGCTGTAATGTACAGCGAAGCGAAATGGAAGCATCAAACCCCCGATTGGGAGATTTGATGCGTAAGTTCTTTCGAAGGGGACAAAGGCGACGCGACCCCGTCAGAATTTGGTCAGGGGGTTCAATTATTCAATGACAACAACCCCCCCAGAATTTGATGGTATAGAAGATACGAAATTCCTTTCGACTGCTAACCCCTACTCCTGGACGTCAGTTTTCTGAGCGTTCCAGCACAAAATAAATGACATTTTGACAACTGCTTTCAAGTCCGTCCTCCCCCTCCAAATTAGAAGTGATTACGCCACTAACAGTCGATCAGATGCTACTTTGAAAATAAATCAAAGCCATCTTCATCTCTCAAAATATCTTCTACAAATCAAACGGCAGGTCCCTGGCATCCAAATCTCTCCACACCTGGCAGTTCTCCGCCATTCCTCCGCCATGTTTCCTCCGTCATGTTTCCATACGATTTTCCTTTCAATGATTCATCCATGATACATGGATCTTTTCAATTCATTTCCTTCCCCTCGTCCCTCTTGCCCTTCATTCTTTCACCACAAAACAGCGGTGGGGGGGGGGGGGAGGGCGGGGGGTATTTCACACGGGGGGCGAGGTTCCTCGGTGCGATATTAAATAGTCCACGGCGGGTTCTCGTCATGTTGGAAATATTTTCCAGGGTCATATCGCTCGAATGCCGACGACGGATTCCACCTGGAGTATAGGTGGAAGGGATTCATCTTGGAGTAGGTAGAAGGGGATTCCTTCTGTAGTAGTTAGTTATCCGCTTCCACTCGAGTGTGTTATTGGTTCAACGCACACGCAGCCACAACAGAAATCCAGATCGCATCTCTTCCACTTCCATCTCTTCCAGTTCCATCTGGCCTCGCCGCTGCTTCCACGGCGCCGCAGTCAGCATCCGCCTGACCATATGTAGTTCTTTTGGATTGCTTTAAAACTATCAAATCATAGCTCCTTTTCATGGCGCGTCTTTCAAAATAGAACTTCACTCCTTGCTCAAAAAATTTCATTTTATAACTGTATATGTACCTGTAACCTGCTGTAACTCTGTACTATGTAAATACCGTATACTGTATCATACGTGGTCCATATATCAAACAATGTGCTCAAAAATTAATGGCTAGTATCAATTTGGTTCATTGTATACTGCAATTGATGTAAAATGTAACATTTTCTAACCGCATGTTTTTAACTATAGATACATTTTAAAATAAAATGACCTGGCTAAACCTGACCAAATATGTCGGAAGTCTCCCCTTTTATCTTTACACGTTATATATCTTTTTATTTAGTCTCGTTGTGTATTTTTATCCCAGGTCGTAAAAGAGATTCAAATTCTATTTCAATGGATTGCCAAAAGGCCTATTTATATTAGTATTTATATTAGTATTTCTATTAGTATTTATATTAGTATTTAAACTAGTATTTCTATTAGTATTTCTATTAGTATTTATATTAGTATTTATATTAGTATTTATATTAGTATTTATATTAGTATTTATATTAGTATTTATATTAGTATTTATATTA
>JAQIWG010007329.1:0-12427 GCA_034695025.1 Chamaedrilus cognettii
AATCCCACCATAATACTGACGCCCCTGGCTGCCTGCCGTGCGGCATTTCCTGGCGTAGTCGCCTATATCGTCGAAGCGGCGACGGTCATCTCGATGGTCATCACGACGGTGCTGACTGCGTTGAGGGAGCGGAGTAGAAGGGGTGTAGATCTGACGGTAAGCAGCCCCATTTTCGTGACGCTCAGAGGGATAGGAGTGGCAAGCAAGCTCAGGGTCAGGCGATGGGGAGCCTGCTCAGAGCCTGCTCGGGGCCCACCACCGAGCGCTCGCAGCTGAATTTGATCGAATTTGGCATTCATGCTCTCTTCGAGGCGGCGAAGCGCTGATGTCAAATCCGTGGGCCCCTCAGTGGTCTTGACGACGATGTTTTCGACCACCAGTGCCCACTTCTTCACGTCGTCAAGCGTGTGAATATCATGATTGAGGATGGCGGCCCGCAGCTGCCGGCGCAGGCCATTAATGACAATGCCCTTGACTTGCTCGACTGTAGCCCTCGCCGTCACCGCCCTCATCTCCACCGCTGCGATGAAATGTTCAACAGTTTCGCCTGAGCCTTGCGCCATGGACCAGAGCGCCGCGAGCTCCCTTCACTCGTTGGTCGCGTCGCGTCGGTAGTGTGCCTGTAATGCTTCTTCAATGCTTCTTTGAAGTCTGCGAATGTGCGCAGTCCGTTCTCTTGCGCCGGCGCGTCAGCGGCCACAACACGAGGCAATTGACTCACGTCTTCAAGCTTTCTCAAAGTAGCCCGGCTACGTATTCGATGCGCACCCGGTCGTCCGCAGCTAGTTTCATCTGCAGCCACCATTCCACCCCCCGCAGCCAGGACTCAGCATCCCCCGTGTGGAGACGCTGGAAGCAAGGCAGCGCGTCAGACATGATTTCATCCTCATCGATGTCGTAATCGTGTTCTTCTAAGCAGGCGAGAGCAAATTCAGGATGACGCTGCTGTAAGAGATGCTGCTTCAAAGCCTCACTACGTTGCGCATGCTACTCGACTTATCAAACTCGCTCTCATTTGAGTAGTGTCCTGCTGGTCGCGACGACTCATACATTTAAGCAAATTTCAAATTACACGCTGCTATTCTCTCACTTATAGCCTCAATAAACAGGATCGACTTGGTCTACACCATATAATATCGTTAATAAGTTGGAGGTCTCCGGGCGCTTAGTATTGTGGTGGCATAGTCCAAAGGGGGGCGATCTAGTATATTTCACAGGCAGCGGCCTACTCCTAGCAGCGGAAGACGGTAGTCTATTAGGCCTATAGGTGGGGATTATTGTTGTTACTGAATAGCTAAATTTGAACTCCACAATAGCAGGTTATACAAGGTAATCAATATTAAAACTGATACACAACGATATATAAACAGTTCACAACCCAATCCACTTCATCGGCCGGAATTAGACGGTACCAACCAAAGCTTCATAATGTTCAATCGACTATATATGTACTCTTGGCACAACTGCTTTCTAGCGCGGTCCGCCACTAACTGACAGCGTCACCGACGCTCTGAGGCCGCAAGCGTGCATCCATGCGCACTGACTGTCAATCACCGTGGATGTAAGACACGCCTTTTCTACAATAGGGCCATTGCTATATATATAATAACCCAACTTTCCATTTGCGATACCGTAGCTAAAAAATTGAAAGTTTCACAATTTATTTAACGTAAGCAGAAGTGAACTACTTACAACTACACTAGAATTATCCCTAACATATGCTACGGTATACATGAACAAGTATCTAGCTATGCAAATCTAGTGATAAACATATTTGCATTTTGGCACCAAGTGGAGAAAAAACGAATATTTAGCAATTAAAACTTACTGTCCATCCCAGCAAAGGGCAGTGGCTGCGCACCAAGCTGCTGCTCCAGCGCCTTCTCGATGTCAAACAGCATATGATCGACATTAGCGACTACTTCCTGCATGGTTCTTGTTTCTCATGTAAATCCTACTTTGAATTCACAGGACTGTTCCTCACATCAAGTAACTTGAATCTGGCAATGTTCAAAATCAACTTACACTGTAATTAACAGAGAACATTAAAATTAGAGTGAAAAAGCACTGAGGGATAAGATTCATAGGTGGAAAGAGTGCATGAAAGCAAAGGGCATGAGAGTAAATGTGGAAAAGACCAAAGTTTTAGTAAGTGGGTGCATGGAACGTCTGAGAAATCTGGAAAGTGCCTGTGTAGTCAGACAGCTAAGCAAAAAAATGTGAAAATTGGAGCAAAGAATGCCAAATCTGGAATTTAAGCTGACATTGATGGTAGTAACAAAATGTGATAGAGAGCTTTTTTCTCTTTTTCACTTCATTCAATGTATTTAGGCTTTCAACGTTACAAATAGGCAATATAAACTAATTCCCTGACGTAGCCTTGGTCCATTTAGGCCAGAACTTATCATTTGGAGCATTTTGCTCAAGTAGCATGTCAGCTATTTCAAGTCATTGATTCCGGCTGGCATCAGGAAGGGCATCTGGTCGTCACAAGACATTTAGCCACAAAGCCTAATGACTAACATAGAGCAGAAATTATTTCTATAACTACATTGTAATTTCCATATTGAAATATATTCCTAAGCAATCAAATATTTCACATTGACTCATTGAGTGCTTTGAGTCAAAATATTTACTTTAAAATACTAAAACACAGCGAGGCGCTGTGGTGTACGTGATTAAGGCGACGGAGAGTCCAGAGACCTCGAGTTTTGGCGCCGGTACACCAGCAACTATGAAGCCATGCATTACAGGCCCTTAAGCAAGGCTGTTGCTAGAATAATAGTCATCGTCTAGGATCATTTACTACTCTGGTTGGCGACAGGAAGGGCATCAGGCTATAGAAACCCACTCCAATACAAACGTCTAACCTGAGTTGACATGGACACGGCGTTAAGGCTTAATTGCCAGTATAATGCATTAGAATGAACGTCAAAAAACCATTATTATTACATGTATTTTGTCTTGGAGGAAGAAACCCCGTGGTGCCTAATAAGCTTACTGGCACCACCTTTGAACCCTCATGAGCAGGGTGCACTTGCTCAACTCAACATTGCCTCAACCAGCATTATGAAAAGCTTATGTGGTCTCTCCGAGAGCCCCTTGCGACCCACCCGGGCCCCTGGCCGGCTCCTACAATGCTCTGGAAACCCCTTCGGGCCCCGGGTAGCCTTTCGAGCCCAGAGAGCCCCTGCGGGAGGCTGCGGATCCCTCCGCCATCATTTAAAGAAGATTTAGAGTTGCACCCTGCAAAGCTTAACGAAGCCCCATTAGCCACCTTGGGGTCCCCTATACTCCGTTTTGGGGTCCATTTGTGCTTCTCTGGTGAACCACAATTAAATATTAGAGGCCTCAAAATATTAGAGGCCTCAGGGTCAATTTCAAGGGTCCCCTCTCCCAGAGGTCCCCAATGACGTCATTAAACGCCAGAACAAACTAAACTCATTACTATGCACAATTATTGGCCTTTCAGGGGCCCCTTGGTGGCCCTTTGGGGCAGAGGGCTCTTTGGGGCACAGGGCCCCATTGGGGCACAGAGCCCCTTTGGGGAACAGGGCCCCTTTGGGGCACAGGGCCCCTTTGGGCACAGGGCTCCTTTTTGGCATAGGGCCCCTTTTAGGCTCCTTCAAAGCGCCTTCGGGGCCCTTTGGAAACCTCTAAACCCTCACCAGCATTGCAGAGAGCACTGGCTAGATTTTTCCCAATGTGGTCAAAGGCCCCCTTTTGAAGGCCCCCAGGGGCTCCCAAGGAAGCTCCAGAATCCGCCACGGGCCTGAGAAGCAATTTTTTGGACGGGGGGGGGAGAAAGAGTTAAATAGTCCAGAACGTTAATTTTTTAACATGAAAATTTATGTTAAGTAAATGATATAGCTTTTGAATTTTTTTGCAAAACAAGATAGCTTTTAAATATTTGATTACATCATCTCCTGTGGCTAAATCGCTGCAGTCACTGAATTCAGTTGACTAGTTGTAACGACGTCAAATACCCCCCCCCTCCCCCCACGCACACAGTGGCGTCGCGTTGCGTCTTGAGGGCATGGTCGGGCCTTGGCCCGACCGTTAAGTTCTACTGGCCCGATCTTTAATTTGTAGTGGCCCGACCTTTGGACCAGTGTTCTCACTTTCCAAGTAATTGCTCAAGTGAGCAATCGAAGATTTGATCAAGCAATCGTCGGACACTCGGATTATTGAGCAACTATCGAACAATTTACGATTTAACGAGCAATTTAATAATTAAACCATTAATATACAGAGCTTGGTAAATTTTAAGAAGCAATTTAAGCGAATTGAAAAAAATAGAGAACTAGCAATAGAGAACAGAGAAAAATAGATGTGGGAAGAAATGATTAGTATGAAGAAGAACAAGTAGGTGTTGAGCGTGAGTTTCACATAAGGTTGTGGATTCGACATTAAGCGTTGGGTATTGGCATTTTTTTGACAAAAAAAGCTCTGTCAATTCCCCCCCAAACGCCAAGCTCATTTCGAGAGAGAAAATTTGGGCTTGGAAGAGAAAAAGTCATATAACATACAACATCTAGACTTTTTTCCCTATGAGCAATAATACTGTCATCGATAGATTTGACTCCCGATTGTTTTGACCCCCCCCCCCGCGCCCCTCCTGGTTGTGAGTTCTCCTGCATGGGAGGGTGTCGGCCTGATTCGTCCAAAACCAATTCGTCTAATGACGTTTAGGGTAAAATCGTTTAACGAGAAGGGCCGTTTTGTCTAACATAATTTTAGGGCTGAATCGTCTAAACCGATTCGTCTAACGATCTTTGGGACCGTTTAGCCTAACACACATCATAACTGGTGACAGGGTTATTATATCCTACCTAATAACATACAATCCACTAAAAGTATACTCTTAGTTAAACAACATACTAATTGTCTATAAACGAAGGGGACAATGAGTTGCAAATGTACATAAGGTATATAGTTATAATATTAAGTGTACTTCGAAAATAATTAGTCCCCTCTGCCCTCAAGGTCTCTAAAATAGTTCAGACGAAACAAACAAGGAGTTTACAGTTAGACGATTAGGTTGTGCACAATTATAGACGATCGGCATTAGACGATTCGGTCTCTATGTAGAATGGCAATCAATAGAAAACTTAGACGAAACGGACTCTGTTGATGTTTTATGTTAGACGATGAAGCTTTAGACGTTTTTATACGATTCGGCTCTAGACGAATCGGACTCAGCATGGGAGGGGAAAACCTCTGTTACAGTGCACCCTTCCCCTTAGTCACGAGTTTTGGATCGGAGGGAAAAGTCATTACAAATCTACTTGTAAAATACTATAACCTTAACTAAAATTCTTTGCACGTTAGGCCTATCCGATTAGACGTAAACAAGGATTCAAAACTCCTACACTGCATTGCTTACTTTCAAAGTCTATTTATGGTATTTTTCTAAATATGTATCAAAATAACCACGCTCAGTTTGGCCAGACACAAATGTGTGAGAGTTCATGAAACAATTCAAAGTACTATTATCCATCCATAATTTGGTCACAAAACACCATTATTTGCAAACAAGAATCTCTATCTTGCATCTAAGATCCATGATATTTTGAATTTCACACAGTACTACGGAAATGCAGTAAGTGAAACTTCAAAAAAATAAAGTTTGGATTATCAATTTTGACATACAAGAATTTAAAAAGCACATGTAGAGTACTACATTTGATCACACTCCCAAACGCATGAAATGAGCGAAAAGAAATTTCAATTCGTCATGTTATTCATTTTTAAAAAGGTGATTCACCTTGTAAGCTTCTCTTTCAAAATTCATAGAAATTTTTTTTAAACTTAGTCCTTCTTGGCCCTATATCACATTTTGTTTTAAAAGACTTTAGGAACATGCATGCCAATTTTGGCGTTCTTTGCCACTATTTGCACACTTCTATTAAAATATTCCCTTCCCGGTTCCACTATGTGGAGCTTGTGGAAAGGGTGTTCGTGAAAACTCAATTAAATGCACAAAATGTCTCTCTTGAACACATCAGAGATGCAGTGGTGCGTAAGGCAGTTTGGCCAGTTGAAAAACGACATTTGTTTGCAGAACGTGTCTATTAAGCTATTAAGTGCTATTAAGTGACCCAGATGGATGCAAAAGAAGTAAAAGTAGGGGAGAACACATTTGAGAGTCTGAAAGTTATGTTACCTTGGGAATAAGATTAATGCTAATGGATGTGTTGAATCTGCCACAGTGATGAGGACAAGATGTGCATGAGAAATATTTCGAGTACTATAGACAAAATTCTAACTGGAAAGTATATATACATCGTTGAAACCTAAGGGCGGATATCTGAAGCGCCCATAAGAAGCGCAATGATGGTAGTAAACATGGAAATGAAGGCTAGATTTGAGCGGACAGAGATGAGAATAGTGAGATGGATGAGTGGTGTGTCATTTAAAGAGAAGAAGTATAGTGCGGACCTGAGGGCCAAAATGGGATTGGAGGTCGTGGAGGAGGTGATACGAAGAAACCGACTAAGGTGGCTGGGGCATGTTGTGAGAAAAGAAAAGGATGATTGAGTGCAAAAATCTATGGATGAGAAATCTATGGTGAGGTAGATGAGAAAGGACGTAGAAGGAAACCAGAAACGACCTGGAAAAGCCTGACAGCAAAGAATATAAAAGCTAGGGTATTAAAACGAGAGTATTCTACAGATAGGGTAGAGTGGAAGCAGGTTGTCAATGGCTGTAAATGGCCTAACCACTGCGTAAGCGGAAAATGCGGCCACAAAACACGTGTGTGTGCGTGTATCACCATTCTAAACCTGGCGCATACAGGTCCTGGCGCACACACGTCAAAATCGCCTTTAAAAAACAGAATTAATAGACACCTCAAAAATTTGCAGCATATTTAAAAAAAAGTTGCGGCAAGATCTTAAGAAATTTGCAAAATTACTGATATTTGACGCGGGGGAAAAAAAAAAAATAATTGCTCGTATGTTGTACAACAACCAAAATGAACAAAATCTATACCCATCTTCTTATCAATAAGTGAGCTATCTACACACCAAAAACAAAGACAAAGTAAAGGTATAATTGTACCTCATCAAAAGTCATCATTAAAGCACTTTGAACTTGCCATTTTTTAGGTGGTGAAAATGACATTCTATGCAAAAAATGGGCAATAAATCGCAAAATATGCAACAGTATGCAAAAAATATAAAAAGCCCCAAAAAAAACGGAAATCTAAAAAAAACGAAATTCGGAAAACCCAAAAAAAACGGAAAACAAAAGCAAAAACGCGATCACAACTTCCTGAGGTCTCTAAGAATTATTATATCGGCGACATTCATTCAAAAATACTAAACATACTCGATTATGTTCATTTGAAACGCACGCGACCCTCCCCAGGCCCGCTGCGGGCATCAATCGCCTCAGCGGCACGTCTGGAGGGAAGCTCGAGCTGCTTGCATCCTAATCCGTGGATCGCGTCGCCTCGGGCCAGACTCATCAGGCCCGAACAGGGCCCAAAGCATACATGTAGTCTGGGGGAATATCGCCACCGTCGCCACCATCGTCGCTGGGGTGCTCCGAGTGCTGGGCGAGAACATGACAGAACCGGGGTGGGGTGCGAGGTTTGTGAGGATGAGGAGAGAGACAGCGTTTTAGGCCAGAGACTGTGTACCTAATTCTTATTCAGCTTTAGTCCAGCACCAGGATCACTCAGCCTAGCTGCAAAATGTATCTGCCTTCTATACTGAAACTAGCATTTATAATTATTAATGAGGTAGAATCTCATATGTTACCAGTACCAGAGCTAACTGTACCAGGATAGCCCAATAGCAGTGCTCTCTACTTTAATCTGACTCCAACTAAAATCAGCACTCGTAATTACCATAATTAGATGTATTATACATACAAGGCATCAGGCACATACAGCAGAAGACGGCACGTAAAACTCTACAACGCAGCAATACAGTGCAACTAAAACATTAGCAGCTATCAGTTGAGTGTGCGGCATGGCACACCACAGTGAACTAAGCGCTGAACATACCAACTTGTACTGTACTTATCGGATCGGTGAACTACTAACTTGTACGTTATCAGTGTCTAAGAATACGTTTTAGAGGAAAGAGATTTCATTTTTGATAATATCAAGATAAATGGAATTCAAAATGCGCGCAAAACTTGAACATGGGCGCCAAAACTAACGAGTATAAGCTTACGCTAGTGATTGCTTACAATATCACACATGTACTGCATAGCTTAGGTGTGCTATGTCAGTGAGGTTGAGGAAAAGGCTTTGAACAACTTATGCGTCATCTAGTTTGTGCACTTTGTGAAGATGATAAGTGTCGCTTTTCATCCATGTGTAGGTTTGCCACGATGGATTCTCGCAGTTTTTGAAAATCTCAAAAAGAAATTCGTGCAAGCCGATCGAAAATTTCCAAATTCAGGTCATACCGGGGTTAATATCGCACTAGGAGCCCCCAGGGGGCCCCCCACAGTGCCCTCAAGAATCACGAAATAGGGATAAACTTATTCAGATGCAGTCTCTGCAAATAAATGAAGGCTCAAAAGCGGTCCCTAAGGGACCAAAATGGGGCCGTGAGCCCCATTGGGGCCCTGTGCACCAAAGGGGCATCAAAGGAGAACCAAAGGAGTCCCTGTGAGGACCCTAAAGTGGCAAGGAGTGGCCCCATGAGGTCTGAACACCAAAGTTGTTCATGTTGCTGGGCAGTGCTTCAAATGGCCCTGAGGCCCTGAACGGATTCTGGGGCACAAAGACTCCGAGGCCCTACTAGGCGCTTACTCGAGGCCAAAGGTGCCCGTAATGGGCTCCTGGGGCTTCGGTGACCTTCTTTGAGTACAACATTAAATCTTCTGAGAACGCAAGTGGTACGCCCCACAGACACTCCCATGGCCCAAAAGCGCCTCGCATGGGCTTCAGTGCCTTGGAGAGATTCCGGGATCAGAGGGATCGCCAGGAGCCCTTCATTATAGCACACTTCACTTCACCAGTATAGATTTCAAAAGGGTCTTAGGTTGCTCATTAGGAACCGTAGGGTACCTTCCTGCACAAATTTCTGAGTCTGAGGCGATGCCCCACTTGGCCCCTGTCACGAGCGCTAAACATGGGCCCTTCAGCCCAATGACGCTTTCAGCCGAGCCCCATTCATCTCCAGGAATATCCAGCTAGTACCTATACCTCTAGGCGACAGTGGACAAAGTGTAAAATCTAGGGCCCTGAATCTCTCAGAATCTTTTGGTTCTCCCTGCAAAGCATAGGGGGTTCTACTATAGTAACTTAGTAACTGACGCACTCTGTTTTTCTCCGATGAAAACTCACGAGCGGGGAAGGGGTGAATTTAAATCATAATTTTTCAGGCTATTCTTACTAGCATTTGTTGAATTAAATACCTAAATTCCTGCTGGTACTGCAATGAATATATATAGTAGCTGTAAAACTCACAAGCGGTGGAGCGAGGAGGGAAAAAAGGAGGAGGGGATCTCAAATTGAATTATTTAAAATAATATACAGATTCTTCTATTTTTGCGCGCAACTCACGAGCGAGGATGAGTAGCATGGAGGGGTGCTGACGACCCAATCACAGGGACCCCTTCCCTTCAGAGTGCGTCTCCATTGCGCTCCAGTGAGATCTGGCTGAGTCTTTGAGGACCCAGATAGCTCTAATGGAATTTCATGGGGCCCCGATACTTCAGAATACTAGCCCCTGCTAGTAATCTGGCCGGGTAGTACCCGGCGATGCCATGAGCTGAAAGTCAAGGGGCATGTCAGGACTGATCTTAATCCAGGAGGATAAGAACTACAGTAATTTCTTCCCCATCCAATCCTAATACATTTTGAAAGGTGGTGGTCCATCCACCAATTCTTTTAGTCTGGGGTTTGATGAATTTATGCCAATAGACAGTACTTGAAAGTAACATCATATATAGCTTACGACGAAACTTTTGATGCCCAAATTCTAAGTAATGATCAGGATTATGATGTCAATCTTTTAAACCTGTGTATGTAAACGTCATATGGGGCCCTCCATGGGTCCCGACAGCTCTAACTGCCTCCCCCCTCCTCAGTAGCTGTTCTAGGGGGCGTGGGGGGCAGGGAAATTGACTTACAAAATTTAACTTACTGTTTAGGGGCAATAATCCCTTTTTGTTTCGATTTTCAAGCCCCCCATATTCAAATTTTGGCAATTCCTTTTAAGCTTTCCTTGTGCTTTCGTGATGTAGGTTACGTATGGGGGGTAAAAAGTGTCTTTCAGCATCTCCACCCCCTCGCCAACCCCACGGTTGCGAGTTCACTACGGGGCGGAAAAATTCTGCTCTGGAGTCCTCGTAAATTAAGTCCCTCTGAGCCCTGAAACCGCTACTGCCGCTCCTCTAGGCATTTAGAGATCCTGGCAAGTCAGCCAGACTGCGGGCTCTTTGAGCGCCAGCCGGCTATGCCTGCATAGCACACTGTATATAAATAGTAATACGATACAGACTAAGTGTTACGATATGTTAAAACTCAAACTATAAAAAAAAAATATTTTAAATACTTCCAAATTTTCTAATTGATTGAAGCAAGTGCACAGGCTGTCGAATTCCCTATGAAATCACTTAGGGTGGATTCGATAGACGTACCTTTACGCCCAGCTAACAGCAGCCCGTCACTGCAACTTGAAAAAACTCAACAATAATATATATAAGAAAAAAAATTAATAAAAATTTCCACAAGAAATGAGGCTAATTTGAATTCAGATTCAGGTCAAACAGAAAGTTATTTTGCTCAAAATCTATGACGTCATCTTAATTGAAGGACGTCGTTTATCAATTCAAATGGATCTAGCAAAGAGTCATTTTGAATGGCAGTTAAGAGCTGCCATGAAATTGTCTCCTAAGCTAAGGCAAAGGTAAAGGTGGAACAAAGGAAGGACTATAGAATCCACTCTTACCCTCCACATACAATCTCCACTCAAATTTACACTGTACTATATAAAAAATTCTCAATATGAGCAGTGGCTCGCTCCGGAGCAGGGAGAGCGCTAATATTAGCAGTGGAAACTCTAGTCCAAATTTGAGTGAGCAGTGGGAGCGCCACTCCTGTGCGCCCCCCCCCTCCCACTTCAACCACTGAATTGAAAGTGGACTGTAAGTCTTCGCTACTACAAACAGTCCTTCAATTCTCAAATACCCAACAGCTACGTAAAATCTGATTTACAGCGTACAATTACTTCAGGCTAATAAATATGCCTACTATCAATTTTAAGCAATGCATGCTATTTTCGTATTGCCTATGAATGCAGATTTGTGCTCTACAGTGTACATGGAGCTCGTGCATCATGGAGAACGTCGAGTGCATGTAGCACTATAGCGTATACAGTTATAATAATAGTTTAAAATAGCCTAGCTATAGATACAGAGCACAATTCTGCAAACCAACTGATCAATAGGCCCTGTTTTAAACCATAGCCATTGCACTATATGCATATTGGCTTAGGCGACTCATGCACGTGTAGTTTAAAGGGACCAAGACGAACATTAGCCTACTAACTGCTGGTTGCTCGACCTCGATTTAAGTTCAATTTAGTCTTGCGGTCAAAACCAACCAATCAAATTATTCAATACAATTCTCTCATTGGTTAAATCGTACTACAAAATTAAATCGCACTTAAATCGCATTTAAATCGAGGTCGAACAACCAGCAGTCAGTTATCAAGTGACGTCACTACTAAGCTTAAGCCTCGCTGCAAGACAACCGTTTGATGCGCTTTAAATAAGCTTCGAGGCTAGCCTATAGAAACTGTAGGCCTGGGCCTTTTTCTCAGAGTTTCCGTAGCTTTAAGCCTAAACATAATCCTAAAAAAGATTTGAAAAAAATTTAATTCAACCGCCGACCGCCATGACATCATCGTTCGGTTTATTGCGAGTGGCGCCATGGTGGTGCGGAGTTTGACTAAAATTTGCCTAAGATTTTCTTAAGAACTTCTTAAGACTAAAATTTGCCTAAGAAGTTTTGAGTAACAGACCCAGGGCTATAATAGGCCTGCATACGATAAACTAAACTTTGCAGCGGAGCGTCATGACTTTACAAACAACTGTGAAAATGAATTACATATTAAATTTTTAAGAATATTAATACATTCAATTTTTTTTAGAAAAAGCAAATTGTGCATATACAGTCATGGCCAAAAGTTTGAGATCACCCGATAATTTTGACAAAATCTTAGTAAAAGCATTGTTTTTTTTTTGTTTGGTACAAACAGATCAATGCATATCATCCTAAAGCAATGTAGCAATGGTAGCATTGTTATTGTATGGTCACAGATGTGGTGCACAAACTAGATTGTCAATATTTAGTGTGTTTCCCCTTCGCGACTAGAACAGCCTCAATACGACGAGGCATGAAGTGTGCTAATGTTTTACAGTTCTCCAACGGAGTTTCTGTTATCCAAACTTGTTT
>JAQIWG010007330.1:0-12426 GCA_034695025.1 Chamaedrilus cognettii
GTGATGACCATCGACTTCAACTTTGGATCCACATGCGCAAATGTGTTCAAGCACGAGTGGGGCGCCCAACCGCAGGCAGGCCGCATGCATAGCAAAAATTTAAATTTGAGTTAGAATCGTTGACTTGGGTCCAGAGGTAGGCATAGGTCCAATTTGGATCAAATTTGGTTAAATTTTATCGAGGGGAAGTGGATCAAAATCGACTTTGGAAGTTTCATGAGAAGTCAAAATGTTTTATCTCCACAACCTCTGGACAACAGTCAACATCCATTCAAAATAAATATTTTTTTCTAATTTTAAATTTTTTCTTGTTACAATAATAATAATAATATCCATTCTCAATCTCCAAGCCCGTAGTAATTAGAATATAGATTCTCTGCATACTCTGTCCAAGCCGAGTTTCAAATAATAGTGTCAGAGGCTGCTTCAGCGAAGTTCAGTCAATCTCTACATTTCATATGAAAAGCACAAAGGACACGATTTGTGGGGTTAAAATTTGCTTCCAGCAAAAATCATCATTTCTTGTTATTAAATAAAACTTCAGTTTCATTCTCAAGCCCTGGCCTTAAGACAATGTCCGATAGCAAATCAAATTCCTGTAACCCTGTAGCCTAAGCAAGATTCAAAATATTTATCCGCCCTATAGTGTGAAGGTAACAGTTGCAGAACGGTTTATATTAAGCAATAGAAATTAATGAAGATCAATTCAGTGCATCAAAAATTCAAAATCATTGCATTACAAGTATGATCAATGATCAATGATCAATATCACACGCCGCGAGCTTGTCAATTAATATAAAGCACCGTAAACGTTGACATCCATCAGATTGCCTCTTTTGTAAAGGATTATTTAGAATTGTATATGTAGGCCAACTGAGAAAATGCAATTTTTAACGGTTATATTTATCCGTCAGAGCAAAAACACCAAGATGACTAAGTTGTAACGGGCGGAAACAAGCTCCATAAATCATTCTCAAAGTCTCCAAGACTTACACAAGAAGATATTACACAAATAGCAAAGCGGGGGGTGAGAGGCCAAACCCCTGTGAACAACGGACATTGCTTCACCATAATGGAGTTGTATGTATGTATGTATATTGCACTTTTAACGCACCAAGAATATGTCATGCAAACGGAGATGGAAAAACATCGTTAGCTTGAATCGTAGGTGCGAGTTATCAGATGCATTTAATACTTCCACAATTATACCCTCCATCATGCATGCTTCAATTTCAAATGATATATTAATTTCTTTATAGCGAGTTCAGCAGGAACACACCAGGCAACAATCAAACAAGTAAAAAATCACAAAAAGCAAAAGAACTAACAGCCAAGCTAGAACAAATTAAGGAATACTAAACCTCCTAAGGGGTGGAGGTAGCGAGACGGTATGGGATGGACGTCGGCTTGAACGTACCGGCCCTGAAACACATCAAAGACAGCTCATTATTACACTGGTTTAATTTAATTTTAAAATGCTTAACAAGATTTTTAAAATTTTGCATGTAGATAAAACCAGAACAGTACTGTTGAAAATTTAAATAGGAGTTCATTAATATAAAACGTTCAGTATTAGGTGTAACGAATTTTTGGCAACAACACCTATTTCTTGATAAATTCATTCCAGCCAAAATGCGTTAGACATCCCAGTAAAATAAGTACAGAACTGACATCAGAGTGGATCATTTGATAGATTTACGCATCATTTTAAGCTGGACTCACAGCGTATCGCGCTAGTCGTGATACCCCAGCCCCCGGGACGTGGACCCGGTCCAGCAGCGGCGGCCGGCCTATCTACCCCAAATTGATTTTATTTATTGATTTGCTATTCGAAAACATCGGTTGTTTTATGTGTCTACCTACCACCCAATGGATACGATTTATTGGTTTGCCTACCTGACCCAATTGCGTTTTTGACAGCTGATAACTTATTTTATTGTTCCTACCGATCCACACCGAAATCCACACATTCACACAACCAAACGACCACACATCCGAAACAGGAAATTCACATCAACAATATCGAACACACATCAAAGTCTACCCGGACGGACGGACGCGCTCGATGGAGACGAGTCGAACCGCGAGATGGCGCGACCAAGTCGCGTGCATAATTACCTTTCGGCGAAATGTCAGTTTCACTTCGCTGTCCAATCAAGTTTGAATTCAATCCAGTTTGAAGCCAGCTGAAAACAGAATATTTTACTACAAGTGCATATAAAAATGAAAGTGCAAGTAACGATTCTAACCTGAAGCTGCTGAATGGAAACAAACTCAAACCGTTAGACGATGTGGCGACGTCCATAAAATATCCTCTCATTTAATAAATTCCCGTTCCATATTTGAATTCCATTCACTTTGAAGCCAATCCAATTTGAAGTCAATCCAATTCCAAGTCTGCAATCATTATAATATACATGTATATTATCAGTTTGATTGTGCGTTAAAGTTGTGTGTGGTAAAGCAGTTTACCAGCTGTAAAATAATATATTTAAAAATAAATATGGAAAACATTAGTGTACCTCAAGTATTAAGTATTAAAGTACCTTAAGTATTAAGTATGCCACAAAGTGTATCGAACATATAATTTTATTTTATTTTGCATCCAGTACGCACAGCATCATAAAAAGTACAAGGCACGTGAGACACCAACAGGGCTAGAAGCCAAAGATCTATAAGAGATGCAATCATTTCAATATTATGGTACCCGAGATATAAAATCAATGCATTACACAGTGGCCAAAAGTTAAAAAACATCACAACTGATCGCACTGTTTGGCACAGGGGAGGTCATATCAAAATTATAATACTGTCACAAAAATCTAAATATTTAATCAATTATAATATGTAATCACACTATATATATATATATACAAAACACAAATAATTATTAATAAACAGTATAGCTGTTCAATCGAAATCAAATCTAACCGTCAGACGGCCTGGTGTCTCCGTGAAATATTCTCGCAGTGAGTGAATGCTTGTTCAACAATTGAAATCCATTCTTTTGAAGCCAATTATTTGAATTCAATCCAATTCCAATTCTGCACCCATTATACAGCGTGTGCCTCACGCACCCTGCAACGCTGTAGAACACTCAACAAAACGCAGATCAACTCAAAACCACGATAGAGACAAGTCTCATTGGCCCCACAAGTAACAAGTCAAAATTATTATTCACAATTAGCCTACAAGTTAACTTCAGGTCATATTAATTATAATTACCATCTTATTTACTCAGTCTTTATATTATATAGCGGAACAAAACAGGAAGAGCAGTAGATCCGGCAGTGAAGCAGTTGATAAGAATCCACTTGGACGCTGTTGACGAACTCGTTCAAATTTGTGTCTCGATCCGTCCTCGTCGGGTTGATACACCAACAATCGGCACACAACAGACAACAGAGACAGACGCATTAACAAACAAGTCACCGTAAATAAAATTTCGAGTCTTACTAATGACAGTAATTTCAATCATATCGATTAAAATCACAATGTAAGAGAAAAGAGCGCAGAAGCAGCAGGATTGACCTAGCAGTAAACCCGTGGAGAAGAATTCACTCGAAACGCAGTCGACCAACTCTCACAGCTGACGGTGATCGCTCACGGCCCTTGTTCCATCCGTCCTGGTCAGGCCGACCTGCACATTGCACAAACCAGCTCAGTGACAAAAGTTCACCAATAACTCACTTTTATACCAAGCTTTCTCCCAAATACTTTACCGGTCAATAGCTCAACAACTGCCCCATAGTGTTCACTACATTACAGTTAATAAATCGCACGAATACATGACATTTTCACAATAATAGCAAAAATAAGAAAAAAATGAACAAAATAGGCCTAATTTGGCAGAACTATAATAGCGCGTCGATCCGCTCAAATATTAGAGCCCCTGTGCTGCAGACTACTTACATGTAGCCTAACAACGCTCCCATTACAGGACAATAACAAACTAGATACATGCAGGCCTAGCACACATCGATATGGATACATGTACACATCAAGGATAGAAAATTTTCGCTGATCAATTATATTTGAGAAGATATCAGACTTTTGCTAACCTGACGAGTGAAGACGAAACCTGCTGCTGGTTGCGCGCCCCTGCTTGGATCCAACAGCGTGACGTGACGCTCTGCACCGCTGCGCGCAAGAAAGGCGGCACCCCACCAGCAGGCGACAAAATTGACCTACAGCTAGACGGTACCGGTAAGCATCAATACAATAATGCTCAAATTACCTGCAACAAAAAGTTGATACAGGCCTGCAACAGACAGCAGCAGCACATCAATACAAGAATACAAAAAGTACCTGCTACTTGCAACAGACAGCACCAGCACGTACAAAATTGTAGACAGCAAGTAGGTGGTATACGTGCGCAGTCATGACGATGATCTGATTATGTCGACGTACGAACGAACGACGAACGACGAACGAGCGACGAACGGCCGGCGACAGAATGTTAGTGTCAAAATTCAATTTTTCACCACACCCCCCTGTGGCAAAGCCTGTGTTTGAGAACTATCTTTCGTTGCTATCTTTGTCAGTCAGGTGCACACGACACAGGACCTACAGGTCTCCAGTGGGACCTGCTGGTCGAACCAAGTCGCAGACCCTTCATCCCGTCGGTCAGGTGCATACGACAGTGGGACCTGATGGTCTCAAGTCGCAGACCCTTCATCCCGTCGATTGATTGGGTCGTGCTGACGCGGTATAGCTTAAAATAAGTTCTAAACACAGACCCTATTTTTGTCGTAAAATAGCTCGACGGGATCCCACGACCCGTCCCCTTAGTCGACGTCTGCGCGAATGAAGCGAAGACGAAAACAGACCGCATTATGCGCTTCAGCGCTACGTCAATCCCATATGTCTGCCCTGCAGGCCTGTAATAGTAGACGCTCTTAGATCCAGTGGGCTGCAGCGCGTGTGCCTCAAACACTGTTTGGGGGTCATTCACATATCATATAGTGCACAAAATGTTATTTTTTATACTCCACCGATACGCCCCTTATAACGCACTATAACGCCGACCAGACTACCCCCAAAATGTTATATAACAATGTGATTAAAAATATTATGCACCCCCAGAGTCAAACACAAATAAATTAAAATCTCGCTACAGAGCCACAGATAAAAGTGAAGACTTCCAACAATACTCTTTTCATCGTCGTAACCATCCTTTGTCGTAACAGTGTCCTTCAAATTGTCAAAAAAAATCATTGAAAATGATATTGTTTGCCAAGGGACGCTTTTCGACATTGTAGGCCCTATGTCAACTTTTTTCTTTCTAAATGTAAGCTATGCCCAATTGTTTCTTGTCCCCTACCCACCCGGACCATTGTAAAGGATTATAACCAAAGCCATAGCCCGCCCATGTACCCACCTACGCACCCTCAAGCGTATGATAATGTGAATGACCCCTTGGCGTCCCGCCTGCAACTCGATCATTCTAATAGCACTGCTGTCTGGCTACACTAGAGGGATTGCAGGGTGACTTGGTGCATCGGCACCCTTGCTCCAACTAGCGAATAGCCGCTGGAACTTTGATCTATACTGTAGCACTGCCATGTATACATGACGCAGAGATAATTATTATTTAGAATTTGTAAAATCCTAACTTTATTAATATACTTTAGAAATCTATTTTAGGCGTACAGTATTTTTTTCATTAATAGGGGCCTAAACTGCCTCCAAAATGGACAGGTGCTTGTGTTTTAAAGCGAAGATGCTAGAATGCACGTCGCTGGACTATACGTCTGTGGATTATGATCTAATAATTCTTCTGTGGTCTATTGCCTAACTAAAAACGTTGCACTGTACCAAATAACGACAGTGTATGAATTTAGTAGCCTTAATTAATGTCAGGCGATATTGATTTTATGCATAAAGTTCAAAATAGCGCGGAAAACATTGTCAAATCTAATTAGACAACAAAGCATAGGTTGGTAATTTTTGGGGAATATTGATCGAGCTTCAATAATATACTATAAGGACCCAACAGTTTTCATGTAGTGAAACTACTCTTCTCCTACACGTTTGAGATTTTGATGATTTAATGTATGGATGAAACAATATCATTCGCCGACCCAAAGCTTAGTTACTTGATGATTAAAAATATTATTACAACGAAATAAAATATTTAATATCAACAGTACTTGAGCACAAAAAAGATAAAGCGTATGCGGGGTTATCTGCAGCTTCAAATATTACATCGTTCAGTTATTGATAGCTCCTGCTAAATTCAGTCAGATCTGATACTTCCTGGATAAAATGTGTTCAAGAGCACGTGATATGTTGCGTTATTTTAAAAAGTAGTAACGCTTATATTTGCTGCTAATTTAACCTTGACGTGATTATTTATCACGCATTCACACGCACAAACTTCAAGAGTCTTGAAATCAGCTCAACCTCTATACCTCACTGAAGCACGTTGGGCACACATCTTTCAATGAATGGAGGCTGAAACCCGTAACTATTATATCCTGTCTATACAATATTTTACTTCAGACATCTCAAACATTTTTACTATTATTATATCCTGTCTGCTGCAAGAACTGCTGCTATATCAAGGATTATAAGAAACAGCTCAATGGGCTGATATTATATTTTACTTCAGACATCTCAAACATCATCAATTGAATGTCAACGCTGTGCGATCCTGGCCTCAAGCCCACTGCAGCAGGGAAAGTTTTAACGTACAGTTGAACATGGAATGTGCAGTTCATATGTGCAGTTGTAAAAGGCGATTGGCATGTGCAGTAGGAATTCAGGAAATGTGCAGTAGAAATTTTACAGAAAAAAATGCAAAACTTTGACATAAATTCTTCTGTCAGCACCCCCCCACTGTATCCATCAGCCACCCCCCCCCTGCTGGCGAGTTCTCCAGGTGTAGGTGTGCAGTTGGATTTTTTCAACGACCAAAAATGCGCAGATGCATAATTTCGTTCAAAGATACCCTGCACCGCAGTGCTACAGCCGAGAGTCGACGATGCTTCGTTTTCTCCTCTCTCTGCTGTTGCCGCTGAAGTCGCTCGTCACGTCCGTCGCAGCCGTACCGATGCTCTGGAAGTCCGAGTCGATCTGCGAGAGCTCCGATGAATTGGACGACAGCGAATACTGATCCGCCTCTAAATGCGCACCGCTGCCGTTTGTTTTAGTCGCGCGCGTTTTCGCATTGATTTGTTGCTGAACGGGGTTGTCAGTAGACGGACTGATAATAACCGTGATGTCATTGGTCGTGAGCGCCGCGTGCTGATTGACTCTTTGTGATGATGATTTTGAAGAAGGTTTCGGAGGCTTGAGGGAATCTGTGTTCTTGCTTTTCTGCACGGTGATCACATTGATAAAGAATGAATCGTTTTTTAACTCAATTCAAATAATAAACGACGTTAATTCAGCTTAATTACAATGATAACTTCACTAAAACTAAATTAATGAAATAATATTTTTATACAAAACTAGCACATTCTTTGGACACTCCTGAGATCTGACAAAACGTAAATCGCAATTAAGTACAAAATGTAGAAAAACATTTATTTGACCCATGGACATAATAGGATTATCTAATCGGAAAAATTTATGCACGATAACATTTTAAAAGAGATCTTTGAAATTAGCTATACATATTAAATCATTCGTATGGTTAAAAACAAAGTTCAATATGAACCGACCCTTTTATTGCATAGTCCGTGAAATATGAAAATGAAAAGACCCTGAAAAATAACATAATACGGAACACGTTACATTACAGATATTAAAAAAGATTTGTTATGGTCTGACTTTGCAATATTGCACTGAAAGTAGGCAAATATATGATAGCAGTGTGATATTATAATTATTGTTTATTTGTTACAATCATTTTTGTTGAAAAATTGAATGCAAGATTTCTTTTAGGACATATTTTTAGGCAATAAACATGACGAACTCACCTGAAGGGAATTTACAATGGCAAATATATACTGGAAGACAATGAGGTCTTGATTAACTGACAAAACTCCAAATATCCATGTAATTCCCAAAAGGGGAGTAATAACCATGATGTTCCACAGCGTCTTCCTAAAATAATCATAAATTCATAATTGTATATGACCTCTTCAATCATTGAAGAGGTGAGAGAAAAAAGTCATAAACCGTCCAAGCAGATTAAAAAGTGCTTCAATATAAAATCATTTACGTTCATAATAAATATAGAAAGCAGTTGATGTAATGTTTTTACGATTTGTTACTAGGGAAGTGACCGCTCAGTGAATTCAGCTCTAACCAAATTTAGTGATGAAAAACTAATTCTCAAATTTATGAAGGCATCGTTTTCTCATAATCAACTAAAATGATTAAATTTAAAAGCACGTTATTACATAATTTGAAAAAATATTAGAATATATTCTTTATAATACTACAATAATGAACAGGCTGTATATAATAACAGAGTTAGGTGATAAAAGCTATGCGACTATGGCACGAACATTTTGTAACAAGTAAAAAAGTTTAAAAAGGGCAGTAATCCAAACGTTTAACGTATAAAACTACATTGCAATAGTTATTACCAAGAAAAAAAGAGATCAGAGTCCGACACATTATCATTAATTCTTAAGTTATCTTTATTTTCACTAAATCAACATTTCAAATATGATATTTAGGCCTATATATATATTTATGTAAAGTTTATAATTAAAGCGTTAATATTTAACTTAGGCCTACTTGATTCTCTCCTTGGTACCATCCTTTGTAACACGCATCTTTGTGAGAATAACGCGTCGTAAGACGAGTATAAATATCACAATGTTCATCTACATGAAAATACAATTACTAAATGTAGCAGTTTACTGCATGGATTTTTGTTAAACAAATTTATCAAGGCCTTGATATGCTCTTTAATGCAGTATTGAAATATGCTCACAGAAAAGTGTCACTTAACAAAAATATTTTAAATCATAGTATCGGACAGTAATTTAAAGCGATTAATTTAATCAACGGCCTCATCATCAGAATCTATTTCAAAATTCATTATCGGGTTAAACCAAATTTGCCTTTATATATTTGCATATGAGCAGCAAACTCCGCGCGAATTTGAATAGCACTGAAAAGATTTATGTACATAATTCTGTATAGCTTAAAAATTATATCATCAATATAAAGTTAACCAACAAGTTTTAAGTCGTAATATTCAATATTTACCGCAATAATTGCGAGTGCAGGAGCAACAAAAGCCCATAATACTCCGTTTTGCACTGACAACCAGCACCTGAAAACAAAAATATACATATTATAGCACTGTGAACACTCAGCATCGCACAGCATTGCCTACAAGTAAACCAACAACACATGACAACAAAATGCTTTGAATCTCATCACGTTACGTTACAAAACAGCGTATTATAAATAGTGTATATATATTTGAGAGAGGAAATTTGTAGTTTAAGGACCGTGTGTTGTGTAATAACGAAGATTATAGCAATCCGGTTCTTTGCAAGAGAGCAGCCACAGAACCGCTCCTGCTTCTTCCCATCACAACGCTCACATGTCACCCTAACGCTATCCCATGCTAATTCTCATGTCCCATACCATCCCGTCCAAGCTCTGAAAACGTCCTAAGTCACCATGACCACTTAATTGTAATCCTGACACGTACCATGCTACCATGGTGTTCACCAGCGAATATTTCAGAGCAGAAAAGCATTATGTCCGGGCATGACGTCTTTATGCTCGAAGACGCTGTCTGCTCTGCTTCCACCAATTTATTAGACCACAGACGTTTTATATTAAGTTTTTCACACCTCTCTTCGTTTATTTAATATTTACAGTTATTTTCCAATATATTGATTAAAAAATCACAAGACGTTTGAGAAGTAGATAGATATAAGCTTATTATGAACCCAAAAAAGTTTATGTGGCCCAAGTTTTTATATTTTTCTTTGTTTGTCAATCGTTGCCCGAACAGTTTGGAGTTTCGGATATAAGGTTTTTGTGCTCATAATCGACGACATATCAATAAGATGACTCACGAATTTGATCCATAGCCTGCACCATAGCCGACCGTTTTTGTAACGCCAAGAGAAATGGCAACGATAATCAAAGGAATCACTGAAAAACAAGACATAAAATGTGCATGAGATTACATTAAAACATATCAGAGTAGAATGCATTCAATATCATATATGATTTTATTTCCATTGAATTCTGCACTTGAGCTCAAAGAAGGAAAGATATCTTTTGGATGTTATACAGGTGCGATTAAACATTGTTTAATGTTGAAAAGTAATAGAAAATTAACATCTAGTTGGATATTTCAGTTAAAATGCACAAGACGACTGAGGAAGATGTAGTGTACGCGCGCAGTCTGAATGACAATCTTAACTGGCGAACCCGTCTTCATCGTCGCCGTCTTCCAGACGCATATGTTCCCGGAAGAAGTTCTGTAACTTTACTATTATCTATTTGCTTTACATGCGGGTTACGCAGTGCTGCATTCTGGCCCACTTCTTTTCTTTGTCTTCACTCAAAATTTAATGGTGACCCTCGCCACGTGGCGATGAGCAACCACGCAGCATAGTAGTGGAGCAGAAATGAAAGAGGATGAACGAGTAAAAAACATTAAATTAACTTCGCTACTCACGCCAGGCGGCGATCAGCAGCAGCGCGGTCTCTCGCTTGCGCCGCTGGTGGAAGACAAAGATGACGTAGAGAAGCAGCTGCACTCCAGCAGCCAGCATCACACAGAACGCAGCGAGGAAGAAGTAGTGCAGCAGAGCGGCGACCACCACACACCCAGCCTACACACATCCACACAAATAGTGCAGCACCACACAGCCAGCCTATGCACATCCACACAAATAGTGCAGTAGAGAGGCGACCACCACACAGCCAGCCTATGCACATTCATATGCATATTATTAATAAATGAAAAGCTATGTATGGCATTGGATCAACACTCTCTTCAAGACGATAGCTGGCGTTGCTGTGCTGAAGCCCAGACCATGTCTCTGTGAGCGTAAGCACCTGCGACAGTCGATTAACCTCTATAACCCGCTGACTGTACCGGTGCCCAGAGTCACCATTGTAAGTCTTGCATACTTGAAAAGAAAAAACCAAACAAAAAATATTAAGGCTCAGTAACGATTCTAGTAGTTTCATGATGTTTTAATTCCTATTATGTAACGCATTGATTTATATGTCGGGTTCCATACATTGTGTCCCTTTTGGACCTTTAGTTTTAGCCTTCACTTTTATGTTAGTGCATGTCATCCAAAACTATAGCGACCCTTGATATGCATCCTTATGCTCGAATGGGATCCTGCACACTCAAGACATGTTCGCCACCTCTCCCAGGCTTCCAGCACATGTTTCAGTCAAACGTATGACCGGGAACGTCAACAAATTTAGAGTGTGCGTATAACATGAGATTGTGGCCTTATTTCAGCGCTTAATGGGCCATATTAAAGAGTTGCATACTGCTGTGCAAATTTTCAAATATTTCAACAGGTTTACTAATCTTTTATCGAGCATGAAAGACATCTAAGTTGTCTGACTTGCATAAAGATATTTGTTATTATGGAAAAATATATAAGATAGTCCTACTTCAATTATATTCACATTTTTCACACATCGTGCGAGGCCACAAGAGCATTATTCAATTTAATGAAGTAACTCAAATCAGTCAGCGCAGATCAATACGGTCGTGTACAAAATGTGGCTCTACCCCAGCTTGGGTCTTGTCTACACCAGCGAGAAGGACGATGTTTGCAATAATCAGCGCGATGCAAAGGTTGATGATAACGACTGCATGGTGCGACCTAAGCGTTCTAGAAACAGAAAATAAGAAGGAAAAACATATCAAGCACAGCATGAAAACACTAGCTTTTCATCTGCTGTATATTCGTGAACAAATCAATCAATTCTTAGTTAATTTTTGTAATCATCAAAAATATTACACAGTCTTACCACCAATGATGTGCAATATAAAGAAACAAAGGCAAGAAATACTTAAATATTACCAGTATTTACACATTGCTGTATGCATTTTTGTTTACGTCCTTGTAAACTTAATTTTAAAATGTTAAAACATTATAAACAGGGTGTGGCAAAAAAAAAAACCTCCTAGCAGATCGCGATAACTCAGCCAAAAATTGATATTTTTGCTTCATCTTTTCAGGGATTGTGGCTGAGATAATTTGATACAAATTCTGAAAATTGCACTTGAAAATCTGCTTGCGTTCAAAACTTATGAAACTTTTACCAAAAAAAGTTTTGAAATCGTTTTACCCAACACAGTGATGCCTGCAAATAGCATTTTGATGTCTGCCGATCTCCGAAAGTCGTCTCTAAACTGGCAGGACCTATTCTGCCAGACTACCACACATGGGGGGGGGGGGGTGATGCATGTAAAGTTGATTGAGGACTGCCAGAACGTTGCGCCGCCCGCGTTCATCTTTC
>JAQIWG010007331.1:0-12425 GCA_034695025.1 Chamaedrilus cognettii
TACTGCTGCAGGTACCATACTGCTGCAGGTACCATACTGCTGCAGGTACCATACTGCTGCAGGTACCATACTGCTGCAGGTACCATACTGCTGCCAGCACAGCCTTGAAGCCCAGCACAGCATAGGTTTAAGTTTCTGGAAGTTTAAGAACTGTGTGTAGTGCCACATACGCTATTAGAGTCTGATTCAGTACCTCGAGAGTTGGAACCATACACAGAAACTTTTTTTATTCTTTGGTCTTCTCTTACAACATTCCTGGAGAGCTCTGAGCTGTAAACCATTTCTTGTTTTTCCATAATTTGCAGGGAAGCGCCGCATAGATGGCCAATTAGTAAGATCTGTTGCATCTTATGGGTATAAGATATGTCAATATCCGATAGGGGTTGGCACTGGCTGCGCGACTGATAAATCTTGAACAACCGCCAACAATGACGCATAACTTATAAATTCTGAACAATTTTTTGAAGCTATTGCCCTAGGATCGGCTGTTCTAAAAATCCTATAGCGGATGTTGTGTGTTTACGATGGTTTATAAAAGCGTTACATATCCCACTCCCACACTTTGCCATACGTAATTGCTTGTGCACGGTGGTGTTGTACTATGCACGGTTGAGTTGTATTATGCACGGTGGTGTTGTATTATGCACGGTGGTGTTGTATTATGCACGGTGGTGTTGTATTATGCACGGTGGCGTTATATTATGCACGGTGGTGTTGTATTATGCATGGTGGTGTTGTATTATGCCTGGTGGTGTTGTGCTGGTACAGCTGCGGCCAGCTCTGATGCCAGCTCGTCGGCTGGGTGTGGAGGAGGATGCATGCAGGCGACTCCGGTTGGTGGACATGCCACTTTAATCATTAAATATCTTGGAGCTAAATCAACTTTTGTGACACTTATTCTGTTATTGTTCATGCTTTCACATAGGTGCAATAAACTATATGCTGAAGATGTCGGGAGCAGGGTTCTGAACAAACAAATGCCCTCCCTGACGTCAACAAAATAAATAATTATTGCAGTGGTTAGCAGCTAGCGACACTCTGCATTTACCAGCCTTACTGAAGAGCCTGTAACGCAGTGATTTGACAGTTGACAGCATCGGGATGTTCAGGACTTTTTATCCCAGCGCCTTAGCTACTTTGCCAGAGCACAGCTCTTATCATATGAATAGATATTGCAATTTGTTGTATATCGGTTGTGTAGCATTGATGTTTTGTTGAATTGCTACTGAGTGATAGGTTGATCTTCTCTTCACACACTGACACGCTGTCACTGTATTGTGCTCAGTTGGCGGAGGTTCGTCCGTCACGCTGTGCTGCTTCCTCACAACCAGACCCCCCCAATCGACCATTTTGTTCTGCGGCCGCTCCCTCACAGCCAGACCCTCCCAGTCGACCATTTTTTTCCGCCGCCCCCCCCTCGCAGGCGGATCCGCTGCGCTGCTGCCCTTCCACAGAGCCCCTGCGCTGTGCGCCCCCACTGGCTGAGCCTGTGCGCTCGGCGTGCCCTCCATCGCCGCTGGAGGGGGGGCGTCCAGCCCTGCCGACGCGCACCCAGTGGGGGGGGCGGCCAGGCAGCGGGGGCATCAGTCGCGATGTGCTTGATCGCGTGCTGGACGAGCCCGATCCGCCCCTCGACTGTAAGTGCCCCCCCTCGGGGTTTTATAACCCCTCAATTGAAATGGTCCTTTGCCTTGGGGCTTTATGACCCCTTGATTGTAAGTGTCCCCCCTGAGGGCTTTATAATCCCTCAGCTGTAATGGTCCTCCTGTAATCCCTGGACTGCAAGGGTCCTCCCCCTTGGGACTTTATAACCCCTTGACTGTAAGCGTCCCCCCTGGAGGCTTTGTAACCCCTCGACTGTAGGGGTCCTGCTCTGGGGGCTTTAAAATCCCTCAACTGTAAGGGTTCTCCCCCCTTGAGACTTTAAAACCCTTTAACTGTAAAGGTTCTCCCCTGGAGGCTTTGTGACCCCTCAACTGTTAAGAGTCCTCCCTGGGGTGCTCTATGGCCTGTAGACTGTTAGAGTCGTCCCCTGACAGATTTGTAACCAAACTGTATTGCTTTAAATGTGTTAGGCTACATTCCCGGCATCCTAGTTCGTCAAAGGATTAATCTAAACGCTCAAGTCGTCATATGTTAAGGCGCTCGATGCTACATATTCTCTCTCACTAATGCCAAGTCGTCACTAGTTAAGTCCTGCCTTGCTGCTTGTCCCCCGGTTGCAGTGATGCCTAAGTCGTCCCCTCTACGCGGCCTGCCCGGCGCGTGTGAGATGGAGAAGATCTACGACCTCGTCCCGCGCACCGAGGACATGTTCAACCTGGCGCGCCACGACCTCGAGCTCCTCGACGAGCTCGGTGCGGGTAACTTTGGATCGGTGATGCGCGGTGTGTACCAGCACCGCGGCGTCGCCGTACCCGTCGCCGTCAAGACGCTCAAGAAGGACGACATGCCCACTGCCGAGGTAGAGCAGGGGCTCGGGGGCCCCCTACTTAAAATATCTTTTGCGAATTTGAGTGTTAAGAAGATCTTAAGAAAATCTTAGGCAAATCAGGTTTTTTTTTATGTGCGCAAAGCATGAGCCTGATGTCATGGCGATCAGCGAATGGATTTATTTATTTTTGAATCTGAATTAGGAAAAAATTTCATATCTTAAGATTTGTCAGTGGAACATTATCTGGACTGGACATGTGATGCGAGCTGTCATTGATAACGTGATTATTTAATGCGACAGACAATGCAGTTGCAAGCAATGATTATGCAATGCATAATCATGTATAAAAAGTTACAATATGCATTTTCAATGCGCAGTAGCATTGTTGCCAACTGTTGTGTGCAGTCTGAGCTGATGAAGGAGGCGCGTGTCATGGCCGCCCTTGATCACAGTCACATCGTGCGCATGATCGGCGTGTGCAAGTCTGACAGCATCATGCTCGTCCTCGAGATGGCGCCACTTGGACCCCTCAACAAGTACCTCAAGAGGAACCCGTCAGTCTCACTCCCACCCCCCTCTTGTGTTATGTAGTGTGCAGAGTTTTTCATGTTTTTGTATTTTATGTGGCTTGTATTTTGTGAAGGGATTGCAATACAAAGGGACGATAGTACTATAGGCATTTATATACTCCCTCCTACATACGCCTACTCTGGAATTAATGATTTTTTGTCTTTTTCTTCCTCTCTTGGTCCGTCCGTCAGCTCTGCTAGTGACGGTTTATATTTGATATATTGCATATATGCCATTATGTAAAATACCCTGAACAGGACTACGTTCTGCGTTGTTCTATTGTCTAAGTGATGTTGCTTACTGTTGCGATGTTGCAATCTTCTGTTGCCCTATTGTTTACTTTTAATATGTTGCTGTTGCCTACTGTTGTCATTGATCACCGTTGCCATGTTTCATGCAGTTGTCTCCTGTTGCCATGCTGTTGTCAGTATACAATACAAATTTCTGTGCCCGGCAGGCTGAGCATGCAGAACATCATCGAGCTGCTGCACCCATGTGTGTCTGTATGTGTATGTCTGTGTGCGTGTGTATGTATGTGTGTGTCTGTGTGTGCCCGGCAGGCTGAGCATGCAGAACGTCATTGAGCTCCTTCATCAGGTGGCGCAGGGCATGGCGTACCTCGAGAGCAAGAACTTTGTGCACCGCGACCTCGCTGCACGTAACGTGCTCCTCGTCGACGCGCACTACGCCAAGATTAGCGACTTTGGCATGAGCAAGGCACTCGGCATCGGCAACGAGTACTACAAGGTGCCACCACTAGCGCATTAATCCTTATTGTTTTTGTTATTATCTAGTTTATGTATATAGTATTATGTACTATAGTTTATATATATTGTATTATACAGCCAAACGCTGTGGTGTAGTGGTTAGGCGTCGGACTTTGAGTCCAGAGGACCAGGGTTCAAGTCTCCGCGCCGGCAACTATGAAACCATGGCGTTACAGGCCCTTCAGCAAGGCTGTTAAACAAACAAGTGTCGCTAGCTGCTAACCCCGTGCCAGATAATTATTTATTTGGTTGGCGTTTGGAAGGGCATCTGGCCGTAAAAATCCAGCTCCAGCAGTCCTGATCAGGGCGCGCAAAAACGTGTAAACCTGTGTGAAAACATGGACATTAACAGATTACATGATAAAAGAAGGTTAGTTATATGTATTTTATTAATTTTTTAACTACTTAATTTGTAAATGCATAGCACGTTTTAACACCAGCGCGATTGGACGCATGACTATTTTCAGCCCTAATAGCCTGAGTGTTACACTGTTACTTGTCAAACAAGATTAGTGCTATTTCTAGGCATTTATAAATCACGCAGGCCTACGCCATCTGAGTCAATTTAACGCATTTAGCTACGCCTGTTCGTTTTAAAATACGCGTAGTTTGCACAAAAGCGAAACTTTTAGCATACTGCGCATGATTTAATAATCCTGTTGATACAACATTGGCTTCACTTTACGTTTGTTTCTAATGCTGGTTGGTCAATAAATCGTCACAGTAAATGTGTCTTAAGTTAATAGTTAATAGAATATTAATACCTCATCGGTTTTGCTCCATTATAGTGAAGAAGAATTGTGAAAATGGCTTCAAAATAGCGTCATGCCAGACAGACTCGTCGAGGCTCGCTGCGTGTCGAGGAGGAGGCTGGAGTGGATGCTTTGCTAAGCGAAATCACAAAGTCGCAAAGCGCATTTTAACTAAGATATCCGATTAGGGGTTAATAAATAATTTACAATAAATTAGAGTATATATGTGTTTTCAAGGCGGAGACAGCAGGAAAGTGGCCACTCAAGTGGTACGCGCCAGAGTGCATCTACTACTTCAAGTTTGACTCCAAGTCGGACGTCTGGAGCTACGGCGTCACACTGTGGGAGGCCACATCCTACGGCGCCAAGCCTTACCGGGTGAGAGTCGCCGACCTGTGCGCTCATCTACTGCCTTGTGTATAGGGATGGAGCTGCGGCAAGCCAAATTAGTCTAAAAGCGATTTTTGGGGGCGCTTGGCCCGAGAAAATTTCGGCAGGCGTTTTGATGCGGAATTGGAATATAATCTATTTTTTTATTGTTACGCGTCAATGGCTGCCTCCAAGTAGAACTCTAGATTAATGTGCTTGAAGGTTGCACTGTTATTTGATGTAGCATTAGCGTTTAACTGACAGTGTTTAGCACATTTTAGCGAAAGCTATGGGTTGTTGTGAGTGTATGCGCTGCTGCGCCCCTCAGGGCATGCGTGGGTACCAGATCATCGAGCTGATAGACCGCGGGGATCGCCTCGAGAGGCCGCCCAAGTGCCCGACAGCAGTCTACGACCTCATGCGATGCTGCTGGGCGAGAGAGTAAGCACCGTGTTTCTGACTCCCTGAGGATTGAGGAACAAAGGATTGGTCAGCGGCCCAGAGCTCCTCGGGCGTGTCGTACAACGCGACTAAAGAAGAAGCAGCTCGTTGCTTGGCCCCGAAGCACTTAGCCGGACTGTAATATTTCTTGTTGCTGCGCATGGTCATTAAACTCTAAAAATCTAGCTTCCATATTCTTCGCATGTTTTTTCATCTTTATTACTTCAACCAAGGCTATACAAGTGTCAGTCGGCATAGACTTGATGTAAAAATGGCTGCTTTGAGGAAAACGCGTTCCCTGTGCAGCTGTGGACAAAGCCAGGGTACTTGACATTGGTGTGCGGCCAATATATAGCATAATTATATGACGATGCAAAACATTTCTGAAGCAGCAGACAAATTAACATAGCAGATAAACTGAAAATGAAAACAGTGTCTGCCAAATTGATTGTATGCGTGCAAAACAACGGGAAAAAAATCGCAGAAAAAAGCACGTAAATGCAGCATTGCTATGCAGAAAGATCTGTTATTATCTGTAATCACATTGCCGCAGTAGGCACATTACATTGCATTACATTGCTGTAATCACATTGCCGCAGTAGGCACATTACATTGCATTACATTGCTGTAATCACATTGCCGCAGTAGGCATATTACATTGCATTACATTGCTGTAATCACATTGTTAAACTGATTATGTAGCAGCTGCAAAGTATGGCCTGCAAATTTCTTTTTGTAAGTGAACAACAACAAAGAGAGCTGACAAAAAGTTCCACCTCCTTACTTGGGGGGAGTCAAATTACACTGATGGACAGTGAGGATTTTCAGAGTGAAGGGGTACGTGTTGTGTTTTGAGGGAGAAAGATTTATGTTAAACCAGGCGAATCTTGTGCGAATGTCGTAAGTTAATTTAAGATCTTTGGTAGTAGTCATTTATAGAAAGCAATGCAATTCACATATTTGACTGTACTAATATTGATCATATTAAATGCTAAATAATTCGTTTATATAAATTATTTATTAATATTTTTCTGCAGGAACGACAACCGACCGACATTCCAGGAGATCGTAGATCAATTCAAGCTGTTGCTATGAGCCGATCAAGCTAGAGTGTCGACATCATTTGTCCCTCGAACAATGTGATTCTGGCATGTTATGAGTCGATCAAGCTAGAGTGGCGACATCATTCGTCCCTCGAACCATGTGATTCTTGTGTGCTGTGAGTCGATCAAGCTAGAGTGGCGACATCATTCGTCCCGCGAACTATGTGATTCTTGCATGCGTGTACAGTGACGAGCGCGAGTTTTTGTCAACGTTCCTACTGCGGCAGCATCATGTGTGTTCCGCATCCATTTTCTGAGCAAATCGTCGAACATTAACATTTTTGCCATCATTTTTGTCGCGCACATCTGTGAGGTTTGGATGCGTAGAATGCATGAATTACGTCTAATATGACTGCAGTATACCAGTCCTGTTTGTAGCCACTACTGCTGCTCCTGAGAGCTTGTAGATGCATCAGAAGTTCTCTGGTCTAATAACCTTCTAGTCATACTGGATTCTGTAGCTTGGTTATTTGAAATCTTGCCATCTTCTAGTCATTGAATTGTCGTCTGACCAGAGTATGAGCATACATGTGGAGCGAAGATTTGTGTGTCTCGGGGATACTGATCATGTCGTACTAACAGCGTGCTGAGTTATTACCAGAATAATGTCATCGTCCAGTTTCTATTTTAGTTTTATATTTTGTATTTTAGGTCTATGGCATGATTGTTTTTAACTTTTGAGATATTTTCTTGAACGCACCTCACTTTAGACACTACGATGATGGTTTCAAAAGAAGCACGCTACTCCGCAATTGTATAATTGTTTAAGTAGCATACTTACAGTGTGCTGGGATGTATATGCTTTTAAGCAAATACAGGCCACTTTTGCAAATTTGGCGCAACAAGAATGCTACGTTTTTGGTATTATGTACACGAGCTTAATGGTAAGATTGACGTATATTGAAAGCTATGCTTTATCGTATGAGTTTAATTTCTGATCTGCAGCCAAAGAAATCTCTGTATGCTTTGACATGCTTTACTGAATTGTTATCATCAATTGTTGATATACCTCACTAAAATCTATCATCCAATAACACTAATATTTTGTATCATCATTTGTGAGCCCTATCACTCTACAAAGCACCGTGTCTGCCTGGCACTTGATGGAAGATTCTGAAAGGTTCTAAAAGCTGTGAATTATTTCGTAACCGTATACCGAGATAGCACAAGCAGTGCTATAGCTTTACGTCCTCTCAGCTTGGGCAATAACTTTCTGTAATATAATTCTGTAATAAATCTGTAAAACTGCTTGCCATGAAATGAGAATATATATTATACACCTTCTCCATGTGAAAATGTGCTCCCTAGAAACATTGTCATGACTGAGTGAAAAGTGTTGGTTTGGTCTGAAAGTTAGTACTACAACAGCAGCTATATTGACACAATAATTTCAATTGATAAATAAATGTCAACTATTTGTCAACATTTTGGAGGTTTAGAAAAGTACCAAAACAAAGCAACATTGAAAACAAAGTTTTCAATGTTATTTGCAAAGCTTTGCTTGATATACTGTCAGTCACAAATATGCAACAATGATTGCGTAGCAGCTGGTAAAAATAAAAAATGTTCTTCTGATTTACAATCGCATGAAAGAACACCAGTGTTTGCTCAATGGATCATCGTGTGATGAAGACAGCTGCCACTCTTCAATCAGACTTATGTGATTGATATCAGGAATACAAGCACAAGATGATAAACACGCTTCTGTTGAAAATTAGCAGCATGTTGATAACAGGATTATCGTTTGAGCAAGCAGGCAGTGGCATCTATATTTTATATCATGTGTTTAGGAACAAGTTTCTCATTCCACACCAGCTGTGACTCAATCTAGTTTGCTGCTTCTTTATGACTGACTGTAGGCATGTAATGCTTTGCAGATAGTTTTAAAAACTTTATTTACTTGATCCTTTTTTAAACGCCCATAATTTTGACAAAATATTTTGCATTTCTTTACAAATTGGCATTTTCTTGTCAATACAGCTGCTGTTGTCCTGTATAAAACTTAAGGCGATTCTTGTCAATTTTTATCGAGTTATGACAAATGTTTCGATGGAGTTCGTTTTCATCGGGACGGGTTGCAATTATGTGAACATCATGCAATAACTGTCTTCACTTGTGCAGGGTTGGAGAGCATGTGATGGTGTGACGATGTTGCTTCGTTTTGTTGTGTTGTTGTGTCTGCCGAGGCGCCGCTGTCTGGTTCAAGTGCCTTTCTTGTGCCGGCCGCCGGCGTCAGTATAGCTCGACCCATTGACGGATCCATAGGGGGCGCCATGGCTCACCCCACTCCGATCAAAGCGCTTTTAGAGCTCTAAAAAAAATTTGTTTTAAAATTGCTCCATCGTGCACTCCTTGATTAATTGAAAATGAAATGAAAGTAGGTCAAGCAAGTCTATCCCTTGAAACGGCCTCCAAATCCCTCGAGATTTTTGTGTTATGTTATCTCATTTCCTAATAATGCCCCCCTCCAACTTTGAAAGGATGGATCCATCACTGGTTGGACCCCCCCTTTGAGCACTGGAGATGAAAGCATCTGTTATTTTGTAAGAAAGTTATTTGCTATTAAAATTGAAACACTATGATCGAGCTGAATATTTTCTCACAATGTTTTCTGAAGTGAATGAAAATCTGATACTTCAGAAAATCTGATATTGTCCTTTTCTGTCCTTCTTATTCTACATTTGTTGCTGTTGAGTTTGTATCCATCAACCGATGGAGTGCTTTAATCTGTTTTATAAAGCTATAATGCAGTTGCAGTAGTGGGTTTTATTCACTCGTATTTTGTCAATATTGAGCAATGGTTGATATTATAGCTCTTAATATTAATTACTGCATTAAGAAACAAATTTTAAATATTTATTCGCTAAGAATTAGATTTAAGATTCATTCTGAAAATTGACTGTTGCTAAATGACTCAAAGAGTTCTATCATTTAACTAAGGTTGGATTTCATTCAACATTCCTTTGTTTTTTCGTGGACTGTTTGTCTTGGCTTGGAAAGAGAATCTAATGGTAGCCCATAACGGTAGCCATTCCAAGAATTATTGTGGATTTTTAAAGACATAAATTTATATCCAATGAAGTTTTTAAAATTTAAATTCAGTGTCAACATAAAATTTTCCTGCTGCTTGTACTGTGTGAAATTGTATAAATTTTTTGCATCATAAATTAATTTATATTGAGAAAACAAATCACTGCTTTGAGTGGCAGTTATGGATTACCGTTAAATTCTCTCTCTAGGCAAGGTTAAAGCCAAACAAAAACGGAGGAACATTTATGAAATCCAACCTTAAACTTTTGTTATTTGAACATCTGAATTGGATGTCAAAAATTTTTTAAACGAACTTTTTTAACTTTGTTCCTCGGAGAGCTTCTGAATGTTGAATGGCGTATTTTATTAGTGCATCGATGTTGTTAATTGTTATTCATATTAATTACTACAATGTTTTCTTAAGTGTTTAGATTTCAAACATCATTTTGCAGGTTGGCTATTTATGGTTTTATACTTATTTTGAAAACTGAATCTAAAATTCTTATTACATATGCGATCACTATACTCATTGATTAAGAATCAAAGTTGGCTTCGTGGATATCATGGTTCATTAACATGTTTGAAGTATGTTTATAAAAGCATTTCAATTATCAGTGACAATAGTTTGTAACTTACTATTATTGCAGAGTTTGTTTTATTATCGCGCTAATGTATGTTTGCTTTATTTGGAAATAGTTCATAAGGTAAACTTACGGTGTCCGCTATATGATTGTTAAAAAGAATCTACTGAACCAAGTTTTGTAAGTTTATATTGCCACTGTGGTGTTTCTTTATAGCAAATTAATAACTAGGAACATTTTGTACTTCTCTTCAGCTTGTTTCCTTCTAGATTATTGTAGAGCTATGCTAACAGTTTCTGTGAAAATGATTTTTTGCCATTAGTCGTTTAAAATGCTCGAGCTGCATTTGAACTGAAGAGGTAGATGCTCTTCCTGTGAGTCCATGTGGGGGGGTTGGGGAGGTGGGGGGTAGAGGGTATCTCAGGAAATAAATCATTCCTAATCCTTGCCATCTATATAGTCAGCGTCCTCTAAGAAGGAGGTGTCTGTGAAATTTTTCACTTACTAATCCGTGATCTTTTGAAGGATCGCTCGATTACTTCTGAATTACCAATGCATCGTGGCAAATATATGGCCGAACAGACAGACATATCCTCCCGCTTATAGATATAGATATTAATATCAAATCTAAATGCAGCAATTTGGCAGAGCAGTGAGCAGTGTTCAGAATACTGATTGCTGGGAAGCTAAATTACAGGTTCGATAACAAGGTGGAGAAGGACACCAGCTGGCATTCAGTGCCAAGTCACTATTTTGTACTAGTTAATGAACCATCATGACATTCATTTTATTTGATCTTTTTAATGAAAAACATTGTTTCTTAGTTATCAAGCTTTTATGAAACAGTACTGTATTATAGCGTTCGTATCTGGCTACTATAGCTTACAGAAGGTGCAAAATCAGTGTAACATTTAAAAATCACTGAATTCTTAAATGCCAAATGCATTCACTTTTAAACATCAGGTCGAATATTAATGATCTTCATGATTAATGAAACAAATTGTCAGGTTCAATATTCATTGGTAAATGAATATATAATTCATTGGTTTAATGTTGATGGAATTTTTGTAGCACATTAATAAAATGACGTTGGCCTAATTACCAGTTTGCATTTCTCAAGGTATCTGATTACGGTTGATTATAGGCTATTACTGTGGATAGTTTAAGCCTGCATCCCGCAAATCTGAACCTGCAAGATGCTTAAGATTTTTTGAAACTTTTAATAGAAAACGCTCAATTTTTAAACTTAGCACAGCTTGAGCAGGGGGAGACATTATAACACAAATTTCTCACAATTTTTTGATAAATGAAGTAAGTAATTTTAAGGTTTTGACAGTCTATCATGTAGAATTGATTTTTTTTCATGCATTTGATTTGTTGTGTTAAATTGTTTAATGAATGGTATGTGCACCCATGGGTGCGACGCCAGAAAATGAACAATCAAGTTGAGTAAATTTATATCACCAATAAAATAAACTTTCAATTACACTCGCTCCATTATTTGCTGTGCATTATCTATTATGCGTTAATAAGTGCATTTGTCACATACGAACATTATAATACAAGCGTGTGCGTTTGTGCCAAAACAGGAAAATAAGATTTTCAGCGGCGTTCGTTTGCGTGCTTTCTTTAATTTCATGCATTTAAAAACTATTGCAGATACATTCAAAATGTCAGCCAGTGAGACTCTGTAACCGACACTGATATGATCAAGGTCTCGAATGAATAAAATAATTTCTCATTGTTACAAATAAATATTTGCTAAACATTTGTCTAATTCACGGTTTGTATTCTGTATATTGCACATGTATGCATATTTTTTACGTAATGATTTAAAATTAAATAAATGTTGATTTTAAATTATATAAATATTCTGTGAAGAATAGGCCATAGGCCTAGGCCTATCCAATTCTTTACACACAGGCCATATTTCCCCGATAACCTCATCGTTTTCGTGCCATGTAGTGTTTTTTATTTGGTTTAATAACATAACAACATTTAGAAATATAATTGATATGAAAGTACCGGTAATGCTTTAACCCGATATTAAGTGAAATACCTACAAATAAATAATTTTGAGCTGACTTAGAGATATCTTTTTTTACGTATGTTAAATCAATCAATGTTACATCGTGTAACAGTATGACATCATGAAATTGATTAAATAATTTTTAAAAATTGAGTTCGTTGAAAAATTGGCGAACACCCACTCACATTATTTGGAAAGCGGATTTCAACAACTAATTTTTTCGCACATGTCATGTAGAATCATAAATCACGTGATTACGTATTTCATAATTTTTGTGCAATAGGCTATAGGCCTAACGAGCAGCAAAATTTGAATACCATGGAAATGTGTTTCTACGGTTCCCCGCTCT
>JAQIWG010007332.1:0-12424 GCA_034695025.1 Chamaedrilus cognettii
CGCGGGGTATGGTGGATTAAAAATGAGGCTAAGATGCAGGATATTGGTGACTGGTGAGATAGTTAGCTTTCTGAGTTGGGGGGGGGGGGGTATATCCCCTAAAATTCCCTCTCATGCAGCCTCGCCGCAGCACGCAGAACGCTGTTGTGTCTCAGTTCCGCCCAAGATCAGCGAGCGAGGTTCGTCTGACGTTGTGACGTCACGCGAGGGCGCCAGCGTCGTGCTGACGTGTGACGTGAGCGGCGACCCTAATCCCGAGGTGACGTGGTACCGGCGCGGCGTGCAGGACAAGACCCTCGCGCCGATCAGGGAAAGTGAGTGCCGGGCGCCTGCTGTGGGGGCAGGCAGTGAAATGGGTGGATTAAAAACGTATAGTCTATATCAAACTCCACAAGTGTGATATTTCTGACAACCTCTCTGTTCCAATTCAGATAAATCTTCTTCACTGTACACGGTGAGTGTGAAATAAAGATGTCCTTATTTTTAATTGCGCTAATAGCACAAATACGATACAATTCAATGATGAGCACAGTACAAGGCACGGTCTATAGGTTAAACAAAGCAAGATTGCTGATGATGATACTGATAGTGTAGTGATTTGGCTGGAGATGACAGTAGCATTTCAAACTTGTGCTGTCTTCTTGTCCCGTTCTTGTGGAGTAGTTACCTTGTTGAATGCTACCCAGCTTGTGGAGCGCTCTCCTTGCTACACCTGTGTAGGTCTGGACGTGGTGGGTCATCAGTTGAGGCTGGACAACGTGTCGCGCTACTGCGGGGACCGGTACACCATCTACGAGTGTCTGGCGGATAACGGCGTCCCTCCCGCTGCCATTAGACAGATGCAGATCACCGTCGAGTGTACGCTGCGCCCTTACTGACCTAGCTCTCGTTATTGACACTGATCCTGTGTGTTGCAGTCAGTACATGGATAAGGGTATAATCGAACACGTGCATAAAACCATGATTTTTTGAACGCAGTGAATAAAATACAAGCGGAGAAATGACGTGGTTGAAACTCTGACGTTATTGTATGTTTTTCCTTGCAAGGAACTGTAAGGGGGCCTTCATGTTTGGGTGACACTCGCGCCTCAACGCCTCAACTATATGTGATCACAAAATAATGAGCAGAAGAGTCTGATGCCTCTGTTGATTGATGTGTTGAACAGACGCCCCCGAGGTGTCAGTATCATACAGAGGGGGCGAGGGGGCGAGGGGGGGCAGGGACGCGGTGCTCGAGTGCAACATCACAGCCTCCCCTCTCGACGACTGCTACTGGCAACGCGGCACTCTGCGGCTCGACTCCTTCAACCGCATCCACATTGAAGTACTCTACATTAACGTGCAAAGTATTTCTTTCATAACGCGCAACATCCTACAATGTAATTAATTAATTAATTAATAAGTGATTAAAGCGAGAATGATGCTTTTCAAAAGCATGTTCTGATCGGTTAATCTTTGTACTGCTGCTTTATCTAATCCGTTATGTCAAGTATGGTAAATTGATCAATAGGATTTTAAATTGTATTTTTAATTTTTTGGATCGTACTACTTTTTGATGGTACTTGGCGATTTGTCTAGCTACTATCTATGACTGCAGGTAATCTCCCATGTGTCATCTTATGTGGTATGATTGTACATTGTAGATATGAATATGCAAACATTAATGTAGGCTAAGTTAAACCCACTGGATTTCTACAAAACGCCTCACATTTCGTTACAGATTAACAGGATGTTGTTGATACCTCATTAGTTTTGCTGCATTATAGTGAAGAAAAATGACGAAAAAGGCTTCAAAATAGCGCTATTTTTATGCTTGTCAACATGCCAGGCAGACTCGTCGAGGCTCGCTGCGTGTTGAGGAGGAGGCTGGAATGGATGCTTTGCTAAGCAAAGTCGCGAAGTCGCCAAGTCGGCAATATCGCAAAATGCATTTTAACTAAAATATCGGACGAGACATTAATAAGTGTGCTTGCTGTTGTATTGCAGGATTAGTCTCTGCGCTGTGCTGTGCTGTCAGGAGTACGAGAGTGGAGCGGAGGGTCTGACAGTGCTGCGTCTGACAATAGCGGGCGTCGTGGCGGCGGACTACGACGTCTACAGCTGTGTGGCGCACAACGAGCTGGGCCGGGCGCAGCAGAGCTTCACGCTGCACGGTCGGCTATATACCTCATGACCGGCGGGGGGTACAGTGGTCAACTTTAGACCGCGTTCTCAACACGAAAAATAGGAAAAATAAAATCGTTACAAAGTCAAATCTTCAATTTGGGATTAAACCAATATCATATTGCGTTGATACATTGTTATACCTACGTGTTTGTTCTGTGTATGCATTGTTGTTTGCATCTTAGCATGTAAATTCTGTTTATGCGCTGTATGTGGATTGTTAGCTACATTTTTATTCTGTTTATTGATTCATTGTTACACCCATTGCCTTGCTTAATTTTTTGGCACGGCTTATGCGTTATTTGTCTGTATTCAGACCCCAGTGACCCGGACGGCATGCAGCACAAGTTCCTCCAGAAGGCCTCACGCCGCTTCTCCGCCGAGTCCGCACCCACTACAGCGCGCGTGGCGGGGACGCGTCTCCCTGACAATCGCGCTAACCACAACCCCCGACCCGGTACCAGCTCTGCCTGCAATCTGTCTTTGCTTGCAATGATCGTTAGCCGCCATCCTTAGTTCTAAAATATTTTTGCTTCCCCTTTAAATTTTGAGCATTTTTTTATTGTTGTAAAGGACCCATGAGAAGCTTTTACATTATTGATGATCATCACTCCAAATGTGGGCTCTGCAATGAATAACGGTGCATTATACAACAAGTGACCTTAACTCATATCAAATAATTATGTAACGTAGGTACAGCCCACGTTACATAAGAACTATTTGATATGAGTTAGGGTCTGATAGCCTCAAGGATCTGTGTTGCAGTTATGGACTCGTGGTCGGCCGCTGTTATTGGTGCAGCGAGTCACGTGATCGCCCAACGCGCACACGTGCTCAGCGCGACCGTGGAGCACCGACATTTTGTGATATTAGTCGCGCTGCTCGTATTCGCTGTTCATTCGTTGGTCCTTAGCTGATGGCTGCCAGCCAATCAACTTTTGCGATTTTACAATTCAATTTCATCATCGAATCATATCGTATCACTTGACGGATCGAAGCACTTGACACAGTTTGTAGGTCACGTGGTGATTGTCTGATCTCAGTGATTGAGAAGTTCATAGCATAAATTGTAGCAAATCAAATGATAAATTTAAAAGTGTCTGACTGTTCAGTAATTGAGCTTTTCCAATACCTGCGAGTGGCAGTATTAATTTGATTGTAAGAATAGAAGACCGACTTGTAAAATCCTAGCAATTTTGTCACATTATATGTACTTTCAAACGACTATAACAACGTGCCATTGACTTGCATCGTTTGCACTTACTCTTGCTGGTTGATTCTCAACTACCTGCAAGCATTTTTGAAGATTTCAGAGGTCGCTTGAAAACACTGCTTTTTATTTTTGCTGTGTTTGTTTAAAAAAAATAGGCCTACGAACAGTGTTCGAGCAATATTATTATAGGATGTAGAAAAGTCCTGAGTCATGTCGTTAGCTATGTGGCTGAGTTAGTAACTACTCAGAACGACGGGCTGTTGATGCATGCCTGGAAAGGATATCGTAAACTAAATAAATGTTTTAATCGCACAAAAAACGAAATAATAGGGCAAGTTGCACGCTATAAGTCTATAATTATCATTAAACCGGGCCTTGTGTACACGTAGGTGCATGCAATCAAGAACTTTCTACAAATATCGTAGGCCTATAGGCTATAATGCTGGGTCCTGCAGCGCTTTGCAAATAATATTTAAATATTTGGTACTTTCGCGTAGTACTTTGGTAAACTTTGCATTTGCTCCTGTGGTCACACTGATTCAATACGGGCGGCAGATAACAATGGAGGACAAGTGTGCGGAATTCTAATTTTCGCTCACCCTAATCCGTCCAATACGCCCCCGCCACGCTCCCGCCTAACTTCCGCCCCTCCCCCAACAACATGGTTCGTCCCGCAAAACACCGCGGTCCTCGCTTCTGACCAAACCCTCGCTCGGATTAACCCCCTTCAGCCTGATGCAATTCTGCCAATAGGGTAATGTTTACAAAATTTGAATTTCCGAAGTCGGAGATGAACTGCGATCGAGAGGAGGAAGGATCGGGAGAACTTCCGGTCGACGGGGGCGCGGGGGCGACGTCTCCGTCGAGCTGCGTGCCGTCGTTCCCTGCGCTGCCTGGCGGGGGGAACCGTGCGGTGGTGGACAGCAAGGAGGACTCGTGCAATATGTGGCATTTGTTTAATTATCACGATGAGAGCTGCGTGGACCTGACTGACGTCTATAGGTGAGCTCGGACGTGCTGGACTACCCGGCAGATCGCATACTCACTTTTGATAGATTTGCATTTGTGCGAAGTATTTTAATATTTTGTATTCCGATAGGCATAGTACAGAACTGTATTTATTTTCAGTATTTATTTTCAGACTATATTGAAGAAATTAGATAAAAATCACTGTAAAGGCGCTGCGTATTATTAAGCTTTTTAGATTAATTGCTTATTTAGAACATATAATGAACATTATTTAGGTTGATATATTTACAATTTTATGCTAAAAATCCTAGTGACTCACTAAGTGACTCATTCCTAAAATATTTGTTTCAGCAACGGAGGCATTCGAGTCATTCGCAACTGCAGCACCCCTGCCCCCGGCGCCGGTCCCACTCCAACGACGATACCCCCGAACTTTGACCCCCAGGACCTGTCGTCATCCTCCCACCGAGTGTCGTGCGGGGGTGGCGGGTCCGACGCGCACGATGCGTCCTGGCTGTGTGTCGTCAACATGGCGGATCTCCACTCTCAGGACAGCAGCGCCGCCGCTGACTCCAACCTGCGGCACTTTGAGACGGCCTCTCGGCCCCCCCCCACCAGCGCCAACCCCCCGCGGCTGCCCCCCGCGATCCCCTTCTCGGCTCAATCGGCTGTGACCTTAGCATCGGACGGCGCTGAAACCAGACTATTGCAATTCACAGCCGTGTCGAGCGCGCCACGTGCCTCTACGAGTCAGAGTGTCACGGTGTCGTCAGCGCCGAGCATCATCACTCTCTCGGACTTCAGGGACTATCGCGTGCAGATCAAACAAGACGGAGGGGCGACGGGCAGCGTCCCGAGGGTCACTGGGGAGTTAAAATCGGGGGTGACGTCATCGGGGGGCGTGTCTCGTCCGATACTGGTGCTGACGTCGGTCAGCTCAGCGGCTGACCGGTCCCCGGCACGCCCCTACCCCAAGCCAGCGTACTCCTACTCCTGCCTCATCGCGATGGCGCTCAAGAACTCCCAGACGGGCGTACTGCCTGTGAACGAGATCTACGCCTTCATGACGGACCACTTCCCTTACTTCCAGACCGCGCCCGATGGGTGGAAGAACTCCGTGCGACACAACCTCTCACTCAACAAGTGCTTCCGCAAGATCGACAACCCCAACACTACCGGACACGCGCGCAAGGTGAGGGGGGGTGTGTGGAGTTTGTATTAAGGGTCAGGCAGATTAAAGCGTGGATCATTCAGTTATTCTATGTTCCAGGGCTGCTGTCTATGTTACTGACCGGCTGTCCATGTTACAGACCTGCTGTCCATTTACAGACCTGCTATCAATGTTACAGACTGCTGTCCTTGTTGCAGGGCTGCTGTCTATGATACAGACCTGCTGTCCATGTTACAGATCTGCTGTCCATGTTACAGATCTGCTATCCATGTTACAGACCTGCTGTCCATGTTACAGACCTGCTGTCCATGTTGCAGGGCTGCTGTCCATGTTACAGATCTGCTGTCCATGTTACAGACCTGCTGTCCATGTTGCAGGGCTGCCTGTGGGGCCTCAATGAGTCACGCATAGTGAAGATGGATGAGGAGATCGTCAAGTGGCGCAAGAAGGACCCAGAGGGCATACGTCGCTCCATGGTTTACCCCGATCGGCTCGAGGCCATCGAGCGCGGCAACATCAACTCTGCGGCGGCGGCGGCGTCCACTGCAGCCTTCGTGTTTGGCGACGACGTCCTAGTGGACCTCTACACGGAGCCCGGCGAGGGCGCTGTCACGGCCCAGCGCATTGACGACTTCTTTGAGGAGCTCGTCGGACGCGGGGGCAGCGAGTTGAAGGTCGAACGAGCAGTGTCCGTCTCGAGGCCACAGCAGCGGCTGCACAGCCAACCGGGGGTCGGCTCACAGCCGGCAGCGATCACCTTTGTGCGGTCGGCAAGGGCCGCGTCGGTTGGGGGGGCAATGGGGAGCAAGGGGGGGTCACGAGGGACAGCGGGGGGAGGCCCGCTAATAGGGCTTATGGCCGGGTCAAGCGCGGGGGCGGCGGTGACCTCGCGACCTTTTGCGACAATCAAAGCCGAGTTTTGATTGGTTGGAATGTGCGGCAGCAGAATTGTGTTTAATTGAGGCAGCAGTCAAATTTTAGTTGCGTGTGCTCTATCGGATCATCGAACTGAATTATTTAAAGAATCTTGGAAACTATTGACAAATTACGCGGCAATCCTCTTGTTAGCGAGAATTTTATACAAATGGGCCTGGCAGCGTTGACTGGCAAATCATTTCTGAAGCGATGCGTACTGCGAGCGGTGAGCATGCGATGAGACAGGAGATAGTCGATTGTGAGTTGTGTGGGCGTCACTGCTGCTGGGCTGACTGGTGAGGGGGGAGAATTAATCGAGTGTGATCGAATCTTTGACTGACTACAGAGTCAGTGAGAGTCCTCTGACAATATCTCTGCTGGCAGCCGTGTGGCTCATCGCCATGATTCTTCTCACGTGATAAAATCGTGCAGTAATAGCAAGCTTCTGTTTGATGTGTTCTTTGAGAGGAAGCTTCTATGAACGGAAATTTATTGTTGGTAAGTTGCTGGATACTTGAATCGTGAATAAATTGGTCGGAAATATCGCGTCGTTCAACATCGCTGTTCAGTTTGAGCTTGATCCCTGATCTTGTTTGTTGCGCTTCTCAGTTGTGATTGGCTGCGGCGTGTGGACTCTAGCGTGTTGTGGGAAGCAGTTGTTTCAACGAGTCAGATATATAAATAATTTCTGACGGTTTAAACGTCATTAAATTGAACTTCTTAAAATTATCTATTTTGTAGCACGGATTGCGAGTTAATTTGAATTCGGCTCGTTTTTGTCAATATTGTTTTGCTTTGGAACATAGGTACACCCATTTAATTGAACTTCTGTCTATCCCTTTCCAAGTGGGAAGAAGAATTTATAGGAGTCGCAGTTACGGTTGAGAGTCCTCAAGCTTGAAATAAGAAATATTTGCATAAGGACTCGAGATAATATAATAGTATACGTTGTTAAGTTGTGAGATAATGTAGTATTATCTGTAGCTCTAAGACCATTAGATAGGGTGTGTGTATTCTATAGTGAAGCATACATTTTTTGTGTGCTTGGAAATTTCATGATTTGGGCTAATTCGCCAAAATGACGTGCAGCAGAAATGCAGAAGCTATTTATAGTGGTAAGTCCTTCGTAACGCGAGAAGTGGTGCATAATTATTTCTGCGATGCAAACACCCAAAAATAACATGCAGCAATGATTTGATGTTTTACAGTATATGATTGCTGATATTCTTTGAGCTCCGATGTGTATGGTGAAGGGACTGTCGCGGATAATGGAGCTCTCATATATACAGGCAGCAGCGTGTTTTATACAAGACGAGTATTACTACACAAGGTGTCGGCCACGCGTTTGTTTAAATCTACCTTGGAACCTATTTATGTGACGGTCTTGTGTTTCAGTTTCATAGCGATGAATACTGTCGCTTGTGAACTATATTTTACTAAGCATATTTCTTACAATGGCATGGCAGTGCAATTTTGACTGAAAGATATGAATGTATGCGTAGCTAAGAAAATTAAATTTGTAGGATCAAGAGCTTGTGTGTGGAGATAAGTTTTGTTCGGCTCTGCCCTCTGTACATTGTTTAATTGAGTCCCTGGTGACGTCATAGGATGTTGAAAGGGACCAGAACTATTATAATTATCCTTATTGCCGTCCATGTGCGGTCAATGATGTCGATTTATTTTGGTAAAGTCTTGTTCTCTGGAAGAATGTGTCTGTGAAACTGATTTAAGTTCTTTTTGCTGTGTGTAATGAACTTTTTTCATTTGCATTTCAACTGCTATTTTTATCACTGGGCTATATGGATAGAGTTCTAAGGTAAATAAGGACATGATTATAAGCGGAACTTTTGTAGTTGATTAAGTTGTCATTCTGTTGTAGTTTGTGTACAAAAACGCTATTAGTGTATAAGTTATAACCTAGCAATTCGCTAATTCTAGCAATCAAATTATTTAACCTGTAATTTTTGTTGATTAATCTGGCATTTCATGATTAACGTTTTGTAGTCAAGTTGAGAGTGTACGCCGTCTGGATGAAGTTGTGTTAAGTTTCAATGAAATGTTTTCTGTGAATAACTGTCTGTTGCTTTGACGATGAGGCCATTTTGCTGATTAAGTAACGTGGCTGCTGTTGTTGTTTGACCTATTCTGTCATTTTAATCTAACCACTGTCTAAGCAGACGAATGTCATGAATTATGGTCTCTGTTTTCTGGGGGCGTTGCTCTGAAAATATAGGCCTACAACTAGATCCGTTAAAATGAGAATTGGACCTTTAAAATTAGCGCGGTTGGCGAATATTTTGTGAAACTTTACTTTTATCAACCTATGACAAACCACGGTGTCTGTTTTTTACTCTTTATTTGTTTATCATTGATTTCATGTAAATTTTTTTCTGACTATTCTGTTTGTATGTTTGTCCTGCTCCTTGCCTAGTATTCGTTCTGTTGTTAGTGACGCCATTGAGCGAATGACTCGATCTGGTTGGATGGATGTTTGATCCTGTTATGAAACGACGATTCTTTGTAATATATATTTTGGCGGATCGCGTTAATTATGTGACAAGAAAAGCTTGTGATGCATTCTGATATTCTTTCTTGATGATTTAAAGCCAGACATTTCTCCTCAAAAAATTAACTATCATCGCATGTTAGCAAGGATTTCAAAAATAATATTTGTTTTGGGTGTATGACGAGTCCTAAGATAGTTTTATTGTATCATTTTTGTTTGTACTTGACAAAACGGTTTATAGTGTCGGAGGTGACAGAAATATTGAAACAATTACCCTAGATAAAAAAAAGTTTTTCTAAAAAACATTGAACAGCATTTTTGGCTTATTTAATTGTGGAGACGCTTTCACTTAGTTTTCGGTCGCATAGAGGAGTTGGGGGAACGCTGTGGGGAGGGTCACGTGCCCCTCATGCCATCATTGGAGCATGCAATTTGTCCACAAAAATTGTTTTTCACAATAGAGCTTCAAAATAGTGTGTCATAACTGTAATTAAAATTTTTTGCAAAATTATTAACCAAATATATGTTGATGTAACGCCCCCTCAATTCCCTCCCTCTCAAATGGAGCAGACGTTAGACACCAAGTTACAACTATAACGCTTTTTTGTAGAAGAAGAACCTTAACCATTATTTCAGTGTCTTTATGTCAGGCTTTACAACGTTGCTAGCAACAACTTTATGACCACGAATGGACTTATTAATGGCTGATAAATAATATATATAATTATTAGTGTCTTTTAAACCAATCACGGAGGTGGATAAAATGACGAACGGAAGTAGTGTTTATTTCGGCAATTGAAACTTCTTGTTTTAAGTTTTCTAAACTTCCATGGCGACTCAAAATCATCAAATCGGTCGTTATGACAAGAACTCTTCCATTAGCGCCTAATAAAATCGCCTAACAAGTTTCAGCGGGGATCTGACAGCGCCAATGCGTAGCAATGCGCCTGAGTAGAAGATTTCTAGCGCAGAGCCTAGTGTTGGTTGCAGTGCTTGTATTCACGCTGCCGCTCTTCTTTTTCTACTACGTGGATTGGAGCGATGAGCCAGACAGTCGCAGGGGGAGGGGTGAGCATGTTAAACAAGTGAGTATCAACAAACGACCAAACTGGTGAGGAAAGAATCATCTATCAAAATAAATTATTTGGTATCGAAGTTGAACTCCTTCGCTCCAGACGCCTTTCTGCAAATATTTAAATTTTAAAGTTTTGTTTTCCATTTCTTGTCATCAATGCACTGATAAATTTGTTAGAATGCTGATTGCTGATATCATACTAAGGTTGTTATCTGATGTGCAAACGCTTAGTTTACTTAAGGTAAGTGTTATTGTTGATGCGTGCGCAGTTGCGGGTAGAATCAGAAGAGAGTGTCCCCGACCTCGGCCCCAAGTCCTTCGGCCCCAAGGCAGTCCTAACGCCGGGCATCCTGGGTAACTACGAGCCGGCCGTCGTGTCTCGGTCAGGTGTGGGGGAGGGGGGGCAGGCCGTGGTGCTCAGTGCGGAGGAGAAGGCGAAGGCCGACCAATCAGTGAGGGAGTACGGCTTCAACATGGTCGCCAGCGACAAGATCGCTCTCAACAGAACCATTCCCGACCTCAGGATGCCTGAGTGCAAGTTCTGGCGCTATCCAGAGGTCTGTGCTGCTTGTGGTTTCTATTGCTTGTACAATGTACGGACTACTGAATAGCATTGATGCTGAGCTTGTAATGTTAGTTGGCTGAAAAGCTGGGTATCGGAAGTTCGTATTTTAAATCTGAGTTGTTCTTGAATATTTTGATGACTATTGAATTGACTAAACACTACTCCAATTTTATCAGGGCTATACTGAACTCTAATTCCGATGATGTTTTTTAGTGCCTAAACAGACTCTGAGCCACTATGATTATTATTATTATTGTTGTGACTCGTTTACACCAGTTTCTGTTGCTGTGCTGCAGGCGCTGCCGACGGCGAGCGTGATCATTGTGTTTCACAACGAGGGGTTCTCCTCGCTGCTGCGCACCGTGCAGAGCGTCATCGACCAGTCCCCTGCACGCCTCCTGCACGAGGTCGTCATGGTCGACGACTTCAGCGACAAGGCGCCCCTTAAAGCGCCGCTCGACGACTTCATCAAGCGCTACAACGGCAAGGTTGGGGTCAGAGTGATCAGTTTAGCCGCGTTGAAGCAAGATAGCGCTACGCCTGCTTCTTCTGAAACAGGCAACAGCTCAGCCTTTAAAAACCGCGTAGGCCTATGCCATCATAGTCAACTTTTACGCGCGCATTGCTACGCCTGCCTGTTTCAATTAGGCGTACAACAATTTGCACAATAGTGTCAAAATTATTGAAACTTGCAACAATTATTTGAGGCCTCTTTATCGTGCGTAGTATTGTTTACGTACGCCACATATATCGTGTCACCAGGTGAAGCTGTACCGCAACCCAGAGCGCCTCGGCCTGATAATGACGCGCTCGATGGGGGCGCGCTACGCCACGGGTGATGTCATCGTCTTCCTCGACGCGCATTGCGAGTGTGAGGCCAACTGGCTGCCGCCCCTCCTGGCGCGCATCGCCTACGACCGCACGATCATGGCCGTCCCTATTGTCGACGGCATCGACTGGAATACATTCAGGTACAGCGTCGGTCTATTAGCCTAGAGTCTCCTGTCCGCTCAGTCTAGTTAAGAACATAATATTGTCTGGGGAAATTTATTATTCTAGTTTGCGACAGGAAGGGCATCCTTCCTGCGTGTTATATTTGGATAAGTCTATCGAATTGCATTGAATACAGTTTTTCATCTTTCTGTTACCTAGTATTCAGTTGCGTGTGCCCGCCAGGTTTTAGTTGTGACAAGTTGGCTAGGCTTCGTGGGTCATGGACGCAGTGCCAGGCGTGAAAGATTCAATTACAAGCGTACAACAGCGCAGTTGTTGCTCCCCCTACAGATTCTCGTCGGTGTACGGGAGGGGGGAGCACTTCCGCGGGATATTTGAGTGGGGGTTCCTCTATAAGGAGTCGAGGGTCCCTGCCTCGGTGCTGGCCCGGCGCGCCCACGACAGCGAGCCCTACCCCGCCCCCACCCACGCGGGGGGACTCTTTGCTATGGACCGCAAGTACTTTCAGGTACAATCCGCTCTTGCAATCTTTTATCTGTATTTTATGAGTGGATTCTATAGACGTTCCTCAACCTTTACCTCGACCTAGAAAGACAATTTAACAGCAGCCCATAACTGCCGTTTGAAAAAACTCTAAATTTATTTGAAAATTTTAAAGGCAGAAATTTATTTCTATAAGAAATCACAAGAATTTAAAATCAGTGAAAACTGAAAATCAGTGAAAATCATTTTCCTTCCAATCTATGATGTCACGTTAATTTAACGATATGGTATATTAATTCAAATTTATTTTTTTTATTTTTTCATTTTTATTATCCATATTCATATTCTCAATGACGTAATGTTAACAATCTTATCCTAACTGAAATTAAACATTATATACACTGTACAAA
>JAQIWG010007333.1:0-12420 GCA_034695025.1 Chamaedrilus cognettii
ATTTGACACAAGGTCCCCAAATTTCAAACGAAAACATTAATGCGTTCAAAAGTTATGAAAGTTCTTGTAAAAAAAATAAAAAAATGAAATCAACCACACGTTAAAGCGGCTTGAGTTCTTGACGTTACAAAATAGTGTCTCGTAACGGAGCGCTTTAATTCCCTTTGAATAATTTGATGGCCCTGAAAAGGGTCGATTTTTGCTGGCTTACTTAAGCTGATGTTCAAAGTGTCCACTGTCTTTGCTGATGCAGGCCTTGAGACTTTTTCTGAAGGCAAGGACAGCTTTATCGATTTGTGCCTGCGGCAGGTCAGTCCAGATCGCCTCCAGTACCGTCTTGAGTTGGGCCTTGTCCTTTGGCTTTGGCCTGTGAGTCTGGTACCTTTCAAGCATCGCTCCCCAGACATGATAGTCAAGCGGATTTAGATCTGGAGAGTTCGGAGGCCACTCATCTTTGTTGATGAAGTCTGGGCAGTAACACCAAAGCCATTCCTGCGAATGGCGTGCAGCGTGAACTGGTGCGCTGTCTTGATGAAAGATGAACGCGGGCGGCGCAACGTTCTGGCAGATCTCAATCAACTTTATATGTATCACCCCCCCCCCCATGTATGGTAGTCTGGCAAAATAAGTCCTGCCAGTTTAGCGACGAATTTTAGAGACTAACAGGCATCAAAATGTTATTTGCAGGCATCACTGTGTTAGTTAAACCGATTTTTAAACTGTTGTTGGTAAAAGTTTCATAACTCTTGAATACAAGCAGATTTTCAAATGAAATTTTCAGAACTTGTGTCAAGTTATCTCAGCTACAATCTCTGAAAAGATGAAGCAAAAATATCAATTTTTTGCTGAGTTGTCGCGAATCTGCTAGGGGCGTATTTTTTTTGCGGCACCCTGTTATGTATGTATGTATGTATGTATGTATGTATGTATGTAGCGAGGCGCTGTGGTGTACATTATAGTGGCTAAGGCGTCGGAATTGGAGTACAGAGGACCTGGGTTCAAGTCCCCGCTCCGGCAACTATGAAACCATAGCGCGCTACAGGCCCTGGAGCAAGGCTGATAAGCACACAAGTGTCGCCATAAAACCCCAGCTCCTGCCGTCCTCACAAGGGCGCATACGTCCAAACTTGTGTAAAAACATGGACATTAACACAGTAGACGAAAAAAGACAGTTAGGTTAGTTTGTATGTTTGCAATTTGATGTATTATCATGCACAAAATAGTTTATGCCTGTTGTGGTGCATGCTAAACCAGCTGATTTTATAACCTAGACTAAAAAAAAGTACCTAACTAACCTCCTTTTTATCGTGTAGTCTGTTAATGTCCATGTTTTCACGCAGGTTTACATGCTTTTGCCCGCACTGATCAGGACTGCCGGGGCTGGGTTTTTATGGCAGGATGCCCTTGTTAACGTCAATCAAATAAATAATTATCTGGCACGGGGTTAGCAGCTAGCGACACTTGCGTGTTCAGCAGCCTAGCTGGAGGGCCTGTAACGCATGCTTTCATAGTTGCCGGCGCGGGGACTTGAACCCTGGTCCTTTGGACTCAAAAACCGATGCCTTAACCACTACACCACTGCACCTCGCTTTCTTACTCATATTATACACTGAGGTAACAATTTATGCATTTACCATGATGTCAATGTTCTCATGAAGATTCTTGCAGGTCGACGCCAGAGTCTCTGACGTGCCACACTCAAAGTACCACAGCTTGTTCCTCATACTGGATGCACAAATAAACAGTATTACAAAAAAGTACTAAATAAACTGTACTACAGCTTCTTTCTCATACCCGATGCACAATAACACCAAGTACCACAGCTAGTGTCTCATACTGGATGCATAATTATATAATACCACAGCTTGATCCTCATACTGGATACAAAAATAAACAGTATGACAGATTGCTACTCATGTTGGATGTGCAAACAGGAAGCACCACAGCTCAATGCTCATACTGGATACACAACTAAACATCAAGTAACAATAATACCGTACCAGAACTGCATCCTGCTGGCCGCTTGGATAACCTGCTAAGAAATTATCAAAATGAAAACATCAAGCCGACACTAATGCAAATATTAAGAATAAGAAGGAGAAAAAGAAGAACTGACCGACTGTTGAACTTCTCCGGGTGCTTCTCCCTCATGACGTGAAACCTGCGCGCGATGGACGCATCCACCCCGATGGAGAAATAATTGTTGATGATGTTGTAGGGGATAGTGTCCCCCTGGCCCCCTCCAGCGCAGGCCTCGGGGGCGCTGAACTCGATCTGCCAGCGGTCCATGAGCAGGACCGCCGAGCGGCTCACGCGGTGCATCACCTTCTGCAGGTTCTCACCCTCGTACCCTGCACCAACGCGTTCTTCTTCTTATTCTTTCTCTTAGAATATTTATTAATGTAATGATTAAGGTTCTCACCCTCGTACCCTGCATCAACGTGTTCTTCTTCTTATTCTTTCAGCTTAGAACATTTATTAATGTAATGATGAGGGATTCTTTCTGCCTCAAACATTTACTATATTTAGGCAGCTAGGCTGCTTTTAGAGTCTCTAACTCTTTGTCATAGTAGTTTATATCTTGTGTACTACATGAATTTTGACTTTTTTGATCAGTTGAAGCGACGCTAATTTTAACAATTAATAATAACAGAGTAAATACTAAATACTCCGATTGCGGAATGATTGCCAATTTCTTCAGTTACAACACATTGTTGCACCTAATGAACTTGGACTTTCAAACATAATAATATATATATCAAATGGACTTTGAAGAATGACTTACCACCCCCCCACCGCAGACAGCGAGCCAAGTCGTTGCCAGTTCCAAGGGGCAGAACTGCCACGGGGGGCCTCTCAATAAAATTAACCTTATCTGCAATGCAAACATCAGCAATTAAAATTGTGCACATTAGTTTTAGTTTCAAATTTAAGCATGACAATTTCATATATTAAACTGTTAGATAATAGTGATGAAAACTCTATCATACAATTTGATGCTTCAAGAAAGATATTGACTGAAAAACCTACAAAAACACCTTTATTATACAATTACTGTTCAGTATCGTTTTTCATTCTCTTCAAACTTTATAGAAATTTTATAATGACTACTATAGACCGGATACAGGCAAACTTACAATAGGCTCACAGCCCTTCTGAGCGAATCACAAATGTTGAAAAGGCAATAAAAGAGAAAATTAGGAAAGCGTTCATTGTAAAAGAAACAGCAGTTCGTACCCATGGCATCTAATAGCCAGCCGACTGTGCCATCTCCACCACAGCAGAGCACTCTAAACTTTGGAACGTCTTTGAAGAACTGCAACCTAGATGGAAACAGCAATTTAAAACTATATACTGATTTTAACTAAAACAGATTTAAACAACAAAGATGATTCATCATTAACTTTCATATTTTCATATTCTATGAACTAAGAACCGAAAATGTACAGCAGTCGGTTCAACTGGCATAAAGTGTACAAGTGTACAGTGTACTCTGTGACAGTTACAGCCATTAGCAAAAGCTGATTAAGATGCTGTAGGCGACCTACAAGTAAGTAGTTTGCTACATGCAAAGATATAACAAAGACTAACTAATTTAATATAGGATAAGGTTAGGTTAGTTAAAGCAGCAACTTAGGTAAATTACACCTACATACGCTTTCAATAAGCCAGAAGGAGAAAAAACCAGCAAGATGTGAACCACAGCCGAAAACTTTTGAAACTTTGGTTTCGAAGATTTAAACTTAAATCAACAATGTGAACCCCCAAAATGCTGTTCCACAACCAAGAATAAAAATACTTTAAACATGGCTTGTTTAATCACAACTTTAAAAACTGAGATTAGACAACACAACAAAAACAAACAAACAAAGAAATATGGCTTGATATTAGAACAAGGGCGATACTTTACCCTGCCACAGGGCCGTCAGTTATCAGATTGTACACTTGTCGGGGGTTCAACAGGTACTGGAACTTTCGTAGAATCCTGCACAAAGATCACCAAATAAACTGGTATCTCTAACAAAAAATTTGTAATTTATTGCTTCGCCACACGACAAAATACACGTTTAACTGTACAATACAATGAAGTAAAGAGACTGAACAAAAGAAACGGATCTTCGAAAGGCATTTGCCTATTTCTAAACCTAATGGCCGATCTTTAAATGGAGTGTTAAGATATTGATTAGAGGTCGTGACAAAATCTCATCCAATCAGCATGCTTATATCTGGATCCAGGATCTTCTGTGCGCTGTGATTGGCTGCTGACATCTTAATCTCATATTAAGATTTCAAAAATTAATGGAAAGACTCTGATCAAAGGCTGGAGTGGATGAGACCTCACCTCGTGCCCTGTTTGCCTCCGCTCTTGGGGTTGATGAAGACGAGAAGGGGTGTCGTGTCAGGCACAGGCGTGATCTGGAATGAACTGGAACTCTGCAGCAGTGAAACAAACACACGATGTTATCTCAATTACAATTTTAGCAGCCACAGCTAGGGTCCACTGTTGAGTGTTTTCTATATCATGATCAGCAGATAACAATACTCTCACTTAGTTCTAACGTACGATTCTAGGTTTAACAAATTTACTTGCAATATATGGCTACACTGATCACTATCATCCAGATCACTGAGAATCAAAGTAAAAATAGTGCGCTATGTTCCTGTTCTAGAATCCTTCCAATCTCATTTAAGATTTTATATATAACCAATTACAAAACAACAATGAATATAATAAAACTGTATCTAGTGAGCGTATGCATGTAACTATGTAATGCATTACAACCATGCACTTAGTAGGCTTCATTCCAGTTTTCAATCTACCTCAGAGATTTAAGCTTAATTGATAGAATACTGATTATCTGATTGCGCCAGCTTAGCTCCGGATCAACCAGTCTCAAATTTAATCACAGTCTGTCCACTTCTTCCTAGAAAATCTTCTGCAATGCAATAATCGGCTGCTTGCCTAGAATTACAGTGCTTTGGGTTTATACTAGGCCTGCTCAAGCAATTTTTTTACTCTGTTCTTCTGTAATTCATATAACATTGAAATTAGATACATGTTTATGGCAGATGAGGCCAAGTTGCAATAAGAGAGAAGCAACTACTTCTATAATTATTTAATTCTTTGATTTCATGAATGTGAATTTAACGTGGGATCAATTTAGTCTGGAACTAATTTATACAGGCGTAACCTTAGTTCCATACTAAATTGATTGTCTTCTCTCTTATAGCAACTTGGCCAATCAATCTTCTCTCCTATCTGTCTCAACAACATCTAGAAATTAAAAAGACTAACCAAGAAGAAAAGACTGTACCGAGGGCTTACAAAATACTTCAAGAATGGTTTTTAAACCAAAATACATCCATCATACTATTATATCATTCAATGAAATACGTAAGCAATATCATCTAAACATCATATCAAATTTGTTTTTCAGAATCTGGTACAGCTGTCAAGCAGCACCAAGCAGCACCCAAGCCCTAACCCTAACCCAACAGCTCCACTGCTGTAGCTGTACAACTCACCTGGAGATTGCTCGCCGCAGTCGACTCCATGTTATCTGACGATGATTCCGACCGACTCATCTCGCGTTTATCTCGTACCTGCCTTTCCTGGAAAAGACAAACACAAAAACGTCCATTGACGTGATTAAACGTGTCCGAACACCAATGGATCATTTAGATTAAAATAAGGCCAGCATGACAATGTTTAGTTTCATTTTCAGCTTCAGTCGCTTGGATTTCACTAGATTTAAATTATTCAGGCATTACTAGCTGCGATTTCATCAAATTTAGCTACTGAATCTTCAGTAGCTGCAATTTCAGATAATATTATGCTTGCAAATTGGGTCTATTGAGACGCCATCTTGAAATATGTCTGTGCATCACTGCTTACCAGAAATCTTGTTTAAATGTTCATTTAGGTAAAGAAACGCAACAAATAAGCTAAAAAAAAAAAGCATTTAGCAAACTTGCCAAATCATCTTGCCTTTTTTCTCATTGTAACATTCACAGATATAAACTGACAGGCAGATAAAACGTATTTAATTAAACGATTTAAAATATGTTTAAGCTGAAATACCACTTAAAATTTAACTGCTCCTGTACGCATACCAGACCTAACCTAAATGCACGTTATGCAAAAGGACTTGAAGCCACAGTTCATCTGTAAATCTCAAATAAAAAAGAAGAAGACTTTCATACCAAAACAGCCGGACAGATGGCGGTGGGCGGTAGAATGTGCTCGTGAAATTCGCCAAAGTCGCACTCTGGTTTGACCAGCGAGGCGCACTTATTGTGCAGCTGAAGTGCAGGCAAATTACGAAATGTACCAATGAAGTAATAATCTTCTCGCATGAAAATGAACACAATTGAAAACAACATAGCACTGAAGTTTACATCATTGAAGCCATGTTCTACAAGTAGACATATGTACAGTAAATTTTTTCAGCAAGCTTCTGTAGTTGGGCAATACTTTCGTCCAAGCTTCATGATCAATATAATTTCTAGCCACTACTCTGACACTGACACATTAACGTTTTGTAATGTTGATAAATTATGCTAAATCAAATTGCCTACTTACATGAAACAATATTATTATTTTAAGCCTGTCATATGATAATTGAATTTAAATCACCTGCATGCCTTATGAATTAATGACACTAGAGGCCTTGCAAGGCCTTGCAACTATATGGCAATACATGGCTTGAAACTCCGCATTCTCAGATCACAATTTACCAACTTGAGATATCTAGAAACCTAAAAAAATTAAACTGGCAATTCAAAAGCAACTCTGTGAATCATCGATGACTTGCCAGATGGCAGGAATACCATGCATACTGAAATAGACTCACTGTAAGTTGGCACCAGCGGCAGTGCAGTCCAGAGACTCCGTTATACGTCTTTATTGAGTTTTTACACCGGTCGCACTTTCCAGAGCAGTTGCCCTCCACCCAATGATGATTCATCGTCTGTCATGGAAATATTAGCGATAGATAGCAAGAGCAGTAAATTATGCAAACAAGAAATACTAGTAACAATAGGAAAATTATCAGACGGCAGTTTAGGATAAAAATCAAAGTTTTTGTCAAGGATCACATTGCACATACAATTTGAATATCAATTTGATAATTATAGCAATCCATTTAGTGTTTTTCAGAACCTAACAAATATCAATAAAAGTCTGCTTTGAACTAGAAATAACAAATAGTCACATGTAGGTCTATGAAGTAATTAGGTCAATAAGGTAACTGACGGGAGAGGCTCGTCTGGACTTGACGTAAGTCGTGATGCAGGTGGCAGCCGCCTTCGCGACACAACGTTCGTGGACCGTGTACTTGCAGACTGCAAAACACATAATGAACTCGCAACACTGTGAACCGTTATTCAAACATACAGTATGCTATCATTTATTCAATGAGGTACAACACACTTACATTATTGGTGAAACTATGCCATCAGATCTGTATAAAAAAGGCAAAAACGTAAAGTATGATCTGTTTTATGCGATTTTCTACTCGTTGAATACGCCACTGATTCACGATAATACTTAATAACAAAATAATAATATTTTTAACAACGCGTGTAACTTTAATTTGCTGCGGGATAAAAGGCCCAGGGTCTATATTAATATCGGTACAGACAAAGTTCCCAATATGAAAATCGTCGCGTGATTTAACGATTTACTTTTTGGATTTTACAACTTGATTTAGCCGAATGCCTTCTTGATGCCAATCAATATTATCTTTGTTCAATAATGGCAAATAAACAACTAGATAATTAGTAACTCTTACACAATGTCTTATGAATAGGCAGTTATTGACATCAAACAGCGAGAGGAGCAGGCGTGCTCACAGATGCAGCAGAGGCCCTGCTTGCCGAAGCCTACGAGCAGGTTGAAGCAGAGGTTGCAGTAGGCCGGCTTGCTGAAGTGCTTCAGGCGCCAGGAATGGGTTCCGTCATCCTTTACGTTCTGAGCAAGAGAACAGAAACGAATTGGTGCATAGTTGTATCTAAATATGTGTTCGGTTAGTATTTTAAATACCTTCAGAGACTTAAGTTCTTACTTCCAAATATTCACGCAGCGTTTTTCGATTAGGCGTTACATCTTGATTTGAGAATATGATCTCGATTAAGATCAAGATGATGAAGAATAGGATTAAGATTGATCAATCACGTCGCGTCAAATAAATCCAAGATCAAGATCTAAGTGCGCTGATTGGATGAGATGACGTCATGATCTCGGATCTGGATATCATCATTTGATCCAAAACAACGTAACAAAAACTTGTGCAGCTAATAACATTTAATAATTTCTGGTCTTTTATTCAAACTGTTGCGTATTGCCTCACCAGTACACCAAGCACTGCTGACAAGAATCCTTGACGTCAAGAGAAAAAAGGAAAGAAAAAATGATGAGAAAGAAGACTGCATACGGTGTCGAGGCCTAGGAGCACAAGGAGAGGAATGGTGGTGAGGCCCCCTCTCTTCCACTCCTCTAGGGAAACCGTTCCGTCGGAGTCGTAGTCTATCTCCACCATCATGTCCTGCAGGATCTGGGCGCAAATATCAAACGTCACCTTCTTTCTTCTTCTATTTTAATTTTTAAGGATCGTGTGTAGTAACTATTACAGTATAACAGTATGTAAGACTATTAAAGTCATAGTTCTGTGTAAGAGGGCCGCCACAGAAGGGCTCCCCCTTCTTTATTCGCCTTGTAGGACTCGCCCGGAGAGCTCTGGGCTGCAAGTCTATTCTTTGTTCCCCGACTTGCAAGGGTACTCAACCGTCACCGGGGAGGGGGGGAGGAATTGTAGTTTAACGACCGTGTGTAGTAACGAAGACTATTACAGTCTGGTTCTGTGTAAGAGGGCCGCAACAGAACCGCTCCCACTTCTTTAGTCAAATTTTATGACTCGCCCGGGGGAGCTCTGAGCTGCAAGTCTATTGTTCCCCGACTTGCTGAGGTATCAACCGTTACCGGCAAGGTACAGCTGGTTGTAAAATGATACAGCAAGCCTAAAAAAGGTGTCAACAAAACAATTATATTTGTGTAATATTTAAACACATATAACATCAATCTGCATACTTTATTTTAGGATCATCTGCTTTCAAAACCAATCAATCTGAACGCTTTAAAGTCATCTTATGCCTTAGCAAGTAAAATCAATGAACATCCATTCATACGGTCAGCAGAAGTATTATGTTGTATTACAGTAGACCATTATTCCTTAATTAACATATCACTTCAATGCCAATTATCCTATCATTGTTGCGACGAATATTCCGAGTCAAATAATTAAAATCTCTTTTCTTAACACAAGAAAATAAATGTATGAAATAGTTCGTTTGTGTTTGTATTTGATTTGATCTAGGAATCAGCATGATTGTCTCACAGGCTTCAGTTCGGAGACATCCCACCCCAGGTAGTCGGCCACTATCATCATCTGATTGACGATACAATCGAGCTCCTGCCACACATCAAGCACATCATCATCTGGTTGACGATACAATCGAGCTCCTGCTATACAACAAACATATCATCATATGGTTGATGATACAATCGAGCTCCTGCCACACATCAAGCACATCATCATCTGGTTAACGTTACAATCGAGCTCCTGCCGCACATCAAACATATCATCATCTGGTTGACGATACAATCGAGCTCCTGCTGTACAACAAACATATCATCATATGGCTGACAATACAATCGAGCACCTGCCACACGTCAATCTTCTTTTTACTTTTATTGCAGTTTAGGGACGAGGTGTGCCATTAAGCTTAATAACAAAGATAATTCTTTGTTCCCCAGCCTACGAGGGTTATAAATAATAATCATGATCCCTTGATTCTTCCTCGCTGATAACGACTGCTTTACATATCGATTTCTAATTCCAAATCGATTTACAACAATACTCATAACAATAGGTTCATAGTCTGCTTCGGTGTCGAAAGACGTTGTCGGGGACCTAGCAAGATTTATTCACCACAATCGCTATGGAATAAACGCATATAGGCAGCTATAACGGGCTGACAAATATAAACAAAATATCAGATATATCGTTATGTAGAAAAATTAAAATATCCAGATGACATAAATTGTCATAATTTGTTTATATAATCTAAACACATCCTTTGAGATTAGATTATCTCATTAGATCACATTCTTAAATTAACGCCTAGAGCTGGCTTAAATCAAAACGAAGTAATGAAATAATCAAATATACAAACAGATCCAAGAAGCGGATAAAAGAAACAAAGACACATCACTCACGCTGGAGTCTAGCAGCCCGTTGCCGTCAGTGTCATACAGCCGGAACACGACTACAACACACACAGTATCCAATACCCATCATTGACAGACCCTTGAATAGGAGCAGCACTGCTCAGTTAGTATCCGGTTAAAGGCAGCTTTAGCTTTCCTTAAAACTCATTGGACATTTTACATCTAGAATACACTTTAACTAAAAAACTTCTGTTTCAATTAATTAAAACTCAGCTTCAATATAGTTTCTCCTCGAGTCATCTGCCCTACAAATATTACTCCTACAATACAGTGTGCCCTATTACAATGCCATTACCATTTCTAGTACTAGTAGAATGCAGCCTACACTCCACTCCGGCTTGTCCTTATTCACCCTTACTATACTACCAGTACTACTGCTACTACAGTCATCAAGGTAGAACAATCCTACACTCAAGCTTGTCCTCGGGCCGCCCCGCCTCGAGCAGCGACAGGTAACAGACGAGGTCCTTGATGTGGATGCGTCCGTTTTTGATCTCAAAGCTATTCTTGCGTGCGACGCGGTTGTTGTGTTCGGCGGCCGCGCTGCGCAGCAGCGACGAGCTGGAGAGGTGCAGGTTCTGCAGCCACGTCTCGGAGAAGTCTGCAAAACGACACAGCAGGGGCCTTCCATTGGCCTTTGTTTCTTTATTGTACCACTTCGCTGTACAAAAAATAGAGATTGTAATATAAATTGTTTGTGATATAAGTGACAATAGTAAACGAGAAGAAAAAATGTATCTTGTTATAGACTTCATTGTTGGTAAGTTTCATGATAGCCACATACACAGATAAACGACTGTTGAAAACAAATTCCAATAAACCGTACGGAGAAAAAAATGGCTCTCCCTTTTCCCTTTCACACAATAATTTCTCAAAAAATGTCGGGTAATTTGCTGAAAAGCGCTCCAAAAAATATCAGAGAGCTTGATACAAAAAAATCTGCACGCAAAATCAATGGCTGGTCTAGAAACAACAAATCACAAAATTGTGAATTAGTGATTTTAATAAATTAGGCCCCCAGGGCCCTTGGGGTAGACTGGGGCTCACCGTGAATGCTGTGTATGCTGTGGCTCGACTTCTTGGACGACGATCGACTGTGATTGGACGATTCGGCCGTTAGCTCCCCCCCACCCGTGATGATCCGATCAGCGCTCATCGTCGGACTGGCCACGACAAGGGAGGGGTGAATTAGGGCAGACGTCGAACCTGAACATCAACAAGACAATTATAAGTTTTGTCCATGCTCCATACCAAGAGCGAGGCGCTGTGGTGTAGTGGTTAAGGCATTGGACTTTGAATCCAGAGGACCTGGGTTCAAGTCTCGGCGCCGGCAACTATGAAAAACCATGCGTTACAGGTCCTTTAGCAAAGCTGTTAAACAGACAAGTGTGCGCTAGCTGCTAACCCCGTGCCAGATAATTATTTATTTGGTTGCCGTCAGGAAGGGCATCGGGCTATAAAAACTCAGCTCCAGCAGTCCTCATCAGGGCGCCAAAACGTCTAACCAGTGTGAAAACATGCACATTGACCTAATAGACATCAAACTAGACGGAAGCACAGTACCCGTGCATAAACGGCATGCGCGCAGGCCCCCATTAGTAGATCAACACAAGTTTTTTTATTTACTGCAGGATTTACCAATTTTGGAAAGATTAGCCGAACATCTATAACATGAACACAATACACATTTTCTGTGATAAAGAAGAAGAAAAATAATCACAATCTGGGAGGGCTCCAAGGGGCACAGTTGATTTTATACACATCCAAGCGAAACTATATAATCAGGGCATAGTGTGCATGTTCCCCAAAAAATGTCAAAATCCTTTCAGTGGCGGCTGAGTTATTGTGGCGCAAGGGTTTTGGCCCCCCTACTTTTTTAAAATCCGATCGCCCATCTCATGTATCAAGACTTTATTAAAACATATATAGGGTGATTTTTGCCCGACCAAGTGCCACATAACAATGGAAAAGCTTGCAAATCAGACTGAAAATAAACTAGCACTCGAAATCAGTGTCCTCACTTGACATGACCCATTTTGCTCAGCGGACCTGACCAAAGTGCTCGATCACAATCATTATTGCTGGATTCAAAATTCATACCCAACATACTGTATATCGACCAATTTGTCCTC
>JAQIWG010007334.1:0-12419 GCA_034695025.1 Chamaedrilus cognettii
TTTTCGTTACTATTACTATTCAGTTCAGCAACAATAATTTTAGTTTTTATTCAGTTACAGTTCAGCAAATAATATTAGTTATAGTTTTAGTTCTCGTGCACGACAGCTTATAATTTTAGTTATAGTTCTTATTCTAGTGCACTAAAATATCACTGGTCCCTACCACCGCGTGACCGCGGCCGCATTGCCTTTCTGAACGGCAATGTCCAGTCTTTGTCGAAGGAAGGCGGTCGAGCGCAGATAACCGGTATTTGCCGCGATTCGTTCTCCGATTTCGGCGCACAGCTCCAGGGCGGATGGGTCCCAGACACCGAGGGTCTCGATTGCTATCTTTGATTTTCTTCAAGCAGCGCGTCGTCAGGCCGACTTTTCATGATACGCACATTATAAAATAATACATCAGCAACTTTATGATATTTTTCAAATTATTTGCATTTCATCTTGAGTGGGATCACCGCAAATGATTGCTTAGTCTAAAGCGCGAACGTCTACAACGTCACACTAACGTCGAAAGAAATAAACAATCAACAAATGATTTGCGTAACAGTATAGGCTGACGCTCGCATCCGGAAAAAAGGCTTCAATGATCTGTAAGCAAGTTATAAATTGCAGCGGATATGTTGATTTTGTGATGTTTTGATGTAGTGTAGAGTGTAGACTATGCATGCATGGTTCATTGAGACTGCACCGACTCGTTTGTGTGTTTTATGGTTGGCCTATAGCAGCTGATTTAGCTTATTGTGCTTTGAAATGTAAAAACGAAGTCATGAATAGTCATTGTGCTTGCTCGTTTGACAGGACTTGTGGTGGCATTTGAGATAAATTTAGCTAGGAGGGTCGGGTATGTGACCCTTTAAACTCAGATTTTGTCCATCTGTAGTCCATTGTCGTGGAAAATCTCATGATAGAAAACAGAATTAACCGTATAGTTTGCAAAGCTTATGATGTTGAGACGCCTGCCTGCTTAGCCCTTGAACTCGCCGATCGTGGGGGCGCCATGAGCAACAGCAATGACCATCTGTCTCCATCTTTGACGGTCTATGGATATTGTGTGTAGGTCATAAACTAACAGTCCTGTCCAATCGGTTAGGTTTTTCAACCTTGATTTGCGAGGTCTTCCTCTATCGTGTGTACCTTTTGCGAGGCCGCTAGCTCTGTTGGTGTGACATACAGCTGCATCTTCCGCCGTTTCACTGATGATATTAGAGATTCATATTGTATTATAATTCCTGTTATTTGGTGTTTATTTTAGGATACTTAGTATAGTGAAATCAAAGGTGGATTGAAGGAAGATCCACTTTGCCTCTGCTGCCAGGGGAGGCAGCAAGGGCTAGGGTGAGAAGTGCCTGGGCAAACTTTAACAAACTGGCACCTATTTTGACAACAAGGGGTGTCTCATTGAAACTGAAAGGAAAATTCTACAAATTGTGTGTGCAAAGTACGTTAGTATATGGAGGTGAGACACAACCAGCGAAGGTGGAGGATCTTCAGAGAGTAGAGAGGACAGAGAGAATGATGGTGAAATGGATGTGTGGAGTGTCATTGAAGGACAGCTGTTGAGGCAAAGATTTGAGAAAATGGTTAGGTGTCGTATGTATAACGGACATGGTGAAGAAAGGGAGACTGAGGTGGTTTGGACATGTGGAACGCATGAATGAGGAAGACTGGATATCCGCATGTCTATATATTAAGGTAGAAGAGACCGTTGGAAGAGGGAGGGGGAAGAAAACATGGAAGGAGGCGATAGAGAGCGATATGAAGGAGCGAGTCATGAATAGAGAGATGACAAAGAATCGAGTTGTGGGGGAGTCTCATCATGGGAAACGTTCAACCTGTGTTGACATGGAAAAGTGGACGTAAGACATAAATGATGATGACGATGAATGATTTTCTCTCTCGCGGATTTGTTTGTGCGGTGTTCTTTATACGATATTTTCAAAATTCTTCTAAGACATCGGAGTTCAAAAGCTTGAAGTTTCCTTTCATTTTCTGCTAGCAGTGTTCATGTTTCGCAGCCGTACAGTGCTGTCGACATAACGATAGATCTCATCAGCCATTTTTTTGTCTTGAATTTAAATTTTTGTTGTCAAATATAGGTTTCAATTTAGGTAGTGCACTAGTTGCTAGAGCTATTCGAGGCTCTGATCCTTACTTCAGGTTTAGTAGCATCCGTTCCTACAGACAGTATTTTACTTTTTTCGGAACTGATTCCCATTCCATATGTGGCGCACATTTTCTCCATCAATGATGTTAGTTCTATCAGTTCCTTTCTTGTACCAGCCATGAGATCGATATCATCGGCATCTGGGGCCCCCACCTCGTGGCTGGTACAAGAAAGGAACTGATCGGACTAACATCACTGATTGATCGTCGAGACGATAAAATGCAAAATTTCAGGAAAAATTGATGGTTTATCAAGTCAACATTCGGCATAATTTTCAGTTATTTTGAAAAAATACGATCAATGCCCCTTTTTGAAAGGTCATAGAAAAAATTGCAGAAAAAGATTGAAATTTTTTGAAATCCCCCAAATGAATCACAAAGTTGCCGCATTTGTCTAAACCAACAATGTAGCCTGCAATTCAATGTTAACATTGTTATTTCCAGTGTTATTATTCTGGCAGGTTAGCGTGTTTCAAAGCTTTGGTCTACATAATACAACGTGGCTCAACAGCAGAGGACTCAACGAATTTCTTTAATAACTCCCGCATACAGCAAGCCAAATCATGAAATTTTTACAACGCTAACTCTGATCATTGCTTCATATTCTTGCAAATTTTTGTTGAATTTCATGGAGCGGTTAAAAAGATACGAGTAATCAAAGCTGACCTGCAGAAAAACGCGTCATCCAAGCTGGGAAACTGCTTAATTAATAATATAATAACAATACTGGGTTTATAGTCCGTTACAGCGTCGAAAGACGCCATTGGGGACCTCCCCTTGTCATGGGCACCATGCAGATAACATTTAGGAAACCCAGACGAGGAGGATAGGAGTACGTGGAGCAAAGGCCGGATCAGCTATACCATTTATCTGTCAGGGGAAAAAAATACATTTACGTGGGAAAAAGATGCGTTTTCAGACCAGAAAGAAACAAAGGGAGGCTTGAACAGGAGAGTAGTGAAAGGGGGATTGAGTTCCAAATTGTATAATTTTCTTTAATGTTCCCTTAAATTGCCGTTTGCACCTCTTGTGCAAGACTGTTCACGCTGCTGTCCAACCCTATAGGAACCCTATTTTTGTGATAAGTTGGCCTATAGAATGTTCAAATTAAAACAATTTTTGGTCATTCCATGTGTAAGGCGTTACACCTTAATTTTTTTCTTAAGCGTTTTCGTAACAAGCTGCATGCTGCACCATGCTGCTAAATTGTGCTGATTAACAGCGCGTCACTTTGATGCCCAGTGCTTTTTGTCATTCTTATTTTATACGATGCTTTTTTATCGTTTCACGTGCATTTTGAAACTAAATCTTGTTGAAACATTAAGTGTACATTCCTGCATTGCTAGCAATTATTGAATTGGAATATAAGAGAGATCGTTACCACAAAATTGTTGATGCGAATTAAACAGTTTCCCAGCGTGGTTGACGCGTTTTTTTGTAGATCAACTTTTACTACTCCTATCTTTTTAACCGCTCAATGAAATTCAACTAAAATCGGCAGAAACATGAAGCAATGATCCAAGTAATTGTGGTAGAAATTTCATTGACAACGCTTATTGTCTTGCACACTTATTGAAGAAGTTCATTGGGTCCTTTACTGCTGAGCCACGGTGTAGATTAATGTCTATTGACTGAAATACAAGGAACAAGTGCGAAAGGTTTATTGAAGATCCTTCATGACTTTGTCTCAGTACGGGAGTCACGCTTGTTGGTTTGGTGATACGAGCAGGTGAAGGAGGGTTGGACAAGAGTCAGTGAAGCAGCGTACAGTATGGACAAGAGCCAGTGAAGCAGTCAACAGTATGGACAAGAGCCAGTGAAGCAGTTGACAGTATGGACAAGAGCCAGTGAAGCAGTCTACAGTAGGTTATGCTGCTATGGTCGAGAGCCAGTGAAGCAACGCACAGTATGGGCATTGGACAGGAGCCAGAGAAGTAGTTTACAGTGTGGACAAGAGCCATTGAAGCAGTCTACAGTATGGACAAGAGCCAGCGAAGCAGCTTATAGTGTGGACAAGAGCCAGTGAAGGTGTCTACTGTACGAACAAGAGCCAGTGAAGCAGTCTACATGCAGTACTGCTATTAATTCAATGGAAGGCAGGGAGGGGAAGACAAGTAGGAAGCAGGTAGGGGGAGACAGGGAGGGGGAGGCTGATAGAAATGGCAGGTAGAAGAAGGTAGGTAGGCGATTGATGGGTTGTTAGGGACCGGGTACTTTAGATGGCAATAATTTTGTAGAGCATAAGAATTTTTTTTGTCAAATGCTGCTGTTTACACGGTACACTGCAGTCACGGCAGCCCATAATTAATTAATCGACTACTATGCACTGTGTATAATATGCGGTGGATAGCAGTCGATCAATTAATTAGAAATGCCCAGTGCATGATATCAGGCAGCTAGATCTACATTTTTACTTCACAGCTCGACAGCGTGCGATGACCAGTAATTTAACTGACATCCGAAAAGATAGTTTGTCCTATTTTTTCCCAACTTGCATTGTCGTGATGCAAGCTCTGATACAGAAGTATTCTACAGCGCCTAACTCTTCTTTAACTAACGGCTAGTTGCTAGACCTCGATTTGAGTGAGACTTGTGTGCGATTTAGTGACGTAGTCCAATTTTGAGATTTTTCTGTTCCTAGACCTCGATTTGAAGGTGCGATTTAGCAATCCGCAAATTAATTTTTTAAATCGCACATTTCTGCGATATGAAGTGCGATTTAATGGCCAAAACCTCGGAAAGTCAGTTAGGTTTCAGGATTCAAATTTTCGCGAAATTATTGTACATTCACCACCATTGCCGCGTATTAACACGATTAGGGCCTTCCGGAACGCTCCTAAAGACTAGAGTTTAGTAATATTTAAGCGCATTTGCTCAATCACACTCAAACCGAGGAAAATTGTCGAGCAATCCAAAAATTTCGAACTGCAGTTTAGCGTAAACCGCGGTTTGAGTAATGTGCGAATTAGCATATTTTCAAATCGAAGTCTAGCAAGCTGCCTCGAAGGTATGTTCCCCATAAAGTGCTTTTAGTCTATCGTTTCTAGTTTTTGCTCTTATTCCCTCTTTTGAAAAAAAGACCTTCTGCTTGAAAACAATGTTGTCTACTTGCTCCGCCATTTTGTCTACTGTATCGCCATCTGGCGAGTAACTTGAAAGCATTTTTAGCCAAAAGTTTCAAATAAGCTGGGGTACTTTGGCGCAAAATTTGACGTTGATCCGTTTAGTAGTTTTTCGTTTATGAATCATTGGCCAAAACTTTCAGCATGACCCTAATATTCAACTAGGAAGAATCGATCAGTAGGAGTGATTTTGAGTCAAACTGACTCCTACAGTGTACACGTTTACGGCTCGCCTCCACAATAAGCTCAAACGCTTAACAAAACTATATTATCATCTGTGAATCGTTGTTAACATCTAGAGCAGGTCTGGGACAAAGCCCCGCCGTCAATAGAGGGGGGGGGGCAGCTGCTCCCAAGACCCCACTGCGGCGCCACTCAGGATTCACAACATTTTTGCAAATAAATTCAATACAGAACTTGCAATTTGCATTATAATGATATCAACTAGGATATCCTACTGGTTATAATGGTAGGATATCAACTAAGATATCCTAGTATTATTGATTGAGTTTGATAACTGTATTATTATTGCATTATTTACTAGAATACATTTTCAATGTGCTATTTACTACTCTTATTTGATATGTTGATATTGTATATTTGAAAGCTATTTGATATACAACTGCAATCTAATGTGTTTAACAAAGCACGCGCTCGCACGCTTCGCCGAAAACATCTAACTGCACATCTCGTTTTCAAAGTCATCATGGCAGCACTGCATTAAGTCTGGTTGCCTTGGGGCAGCATGTCCGCCACGTCATCCAAGTGAATGCTGCCATGCTCTGCAAGATATCGCACCACTTGAACGTGATCGTTCACATAGGCGTCGTGGATCGCCGCCTCGCCTCCCACTCTCGTTGTTGACGTTAGCGCCTTGTTCCACCAGTAGATGCACGATGTCCAGGCGACCCAAGGCCTCGTGTAGTACCGGCTTGTTGTCACGATCAGGATCCGGCGTATTAACATCGAACTTGGACGAGTCCAGAAGAGAGCGAACCAACGACAAGTTGTTCTGGCGTATAGCGTCAATAATTCGCTGCATCGTATAGGGTTGAAGAGCAGCTAGCTTTATATGGCGAGTTTAATGAATACAATATACAAAGACGTTTAACAAAGCTATATTGTCTTTGAGGCACGATCGTAAAGTTAGAAGTCGACGCCTTTAATGGCGTCCAGAAACGCAAGGAAGGGCACGCTGTGTACTTCCGAGCTGTCTTGATTTCTAGACACAGAACACAAAATACATTGTCGATTATTGTATAGCATAAAATACTGTTCACTGCAAATGGTAGCAGAAAGGGAAATAGCACCAAGAACTGTTACTGACAATTAAAAATGTCATTTACACCCGCTCCCCTAGCTGTAGCTTAAAGGTCCGATACATTACGACAAGTTTCAAAAATTAAATTTCCAAGCAACTGTTGAAAATTAATTTTTTTAAACATGACATTGATACAGTACAAACATTTTTCGATGTTTAGGTAAATAAATTTTGAAAATCATAGCCCACTGTCTTTAAATATCGCGGAGTCCCCGACCACCCGCTTCCTAACACATCACTGACGTGGTTATGGCGCTATTTTAAGTGATTAATATGTTGGCACACCACGGGACGATGTGAGGACACTCGGGAAGGATGTGGGGACACAGGGAACCATGCAGGCCGCATGAATGCATGCATGTATGCACGCATGCAGACATTCAGTCATGCACATGCATGCATAGCACACAGGCTGTGCATATATGCATGGCATATTGGCATGCACGCATGCCTGCAAGCATGCATGCATGCTTATCTGCCTACATGCTGTATGTCTAAATGCATGCCTGCATGCAGGAATGCATCGCGGCTACTAGGCATGTGTGCAGGCATGCCGGTATGTAGGCATTCAGGCATGCATGCATGCAGATCTATTTAAGGTTGCCATGCCGCATGCATGCAGTTTCTGCATGCATGCATGCATGCCTGTAGGTATGCATGCCTATTGCCCAGCAGCATGCATGCGATTTTACCTGCTTGCAGACTTACAACATGCATGCATGCAATGCAACCAGCGTGCAGCAGGAGCTTGCACGCATTTCTGCATGCATGCATGCATGCCTGCAGATATACATGCCTATATGCCCAGCAGCATGGATGCGGTTATGCCTGCTTGCAGGCATGCAGCATGCATGCTTGCAATGCAATGCAATGCAAGCAGCATGCAGCAGGCATGCATTGCTGCATGCATGCATGCAAGCAGGCATGCGCATATGCCTGCTTGAGGGCCTGCAGCAAGCATGTATGCAATGCAAGCTGCATGCAGCGGCAGAAATGAATGCGTGCACGCATGCATCCATGCATGTAGAAATGCTAATTGCGGTTAGGCCTACTGTACAGTTACGATGTAGGCGCAAGTCGCTAGGCATGCAGGCCAACGTGCGCGCGTGCATATTATATATGTCTGCATGGTATACCTTCTTTGTCTTGCAGCAGACAATAGGTCAACATATACTAATTAGATTAGGCCCTACTACTCTTAGCTTGGTCTATGTCCATATCGGACCCATTAAAATTGATATGATAATGACAACTCGACGGCTCTCAAACATTCGTGAACAATAGGCATAGTGATCCAACTCCACCAATAATAATAATAATAATAATAATAATGGGCTTAGAGTCCGTTTCGGCATCTAGTGATGTCATCGGGGACCTCCCTTCGCCATGGGCATCCGTCAAGCGATTGATAAAAACTCAAGACGAAGGGGTGGGAGAAACGGTGCCGGATAGCAGGACCAGATTTTTTCGTGTGTCCGTCCGGGAAAAAATAAATTTATGGTGGGAAAAAAAGCGTTTTAAAACCAGAAAGGAACAGGGACAATGTAGGACAAGAACGGAGTGAGAGAGGAAGTGAGTTCCAAATGGAGGTTGCAGCGAAGCTGAAAGAGCGACGGTCATTAGCTGAACGGCATAGTGAGCAGGTGCTTGTCAGCGAATCTCCAGCTTCTCGATGGTGGTGTAGGGGATTAGAAGTTCGAATAGGTACGAAGGTTGATGACTGTGAAGCGTTTTATAGGTAGTTGAAGCAATTTTTAATTTGATCACTGCTGAATAGGTAGGCAATTTAAGTTTTTACGAGTAGGAGTGATATGGTGATGACGGAGGGAATAACGACACGTGCTAAGGCATTTTTAACTTTTTGGACATGATCAAGGAAAATTGCTGGGAATCCAAAATAAAGTGAATTACAGCAGTCTAATTTTGAGCAGACTAGAGTATTAGCAAGGACAATAGCTGTGTTAGTATCAAGGGAGCATTTTTCGTGGCGTATCTGACGAATTTGGTAGTATAAAGTTTTGCAAATGGAGGAAATGTGTTGTTTGAAAGAGAGATCCTTGTCAAAGATGACGCTAAGGCTACGAGTAGAGTCGTTGGAGTCTAGGTGCTGCTTTGGAAAAGAATGGATGAAGCAGTGAACGTCGCGTGTTGCTGAGGGGTACCGATTATAAGGTATTCAGTTTTGGCAGGGTTCACGGAAAGTCTGTAACCAGGAGTGAATGCAGTCCAGAATTGAAGGAGTAGAGAATCGAAGGAGTAGAGTAAGGCTATGAGCGGAATGAGCGCTTAGAAAGGAATATATGTAGAATATATGTGGAATATATGTAGAATTATATGTGGAATATATAAATGTACATCATCAGCATAGAAGCGGTATGAAAGACAAGTAGCAGAAAATAGGTAACTTAGGGGAGTTGTATATTGGGTGAAGAGATGGGGTCCAAGAACAGAACGTTGTGGAACGCCTGTTTTCATTGGTGAAGGAAGAGTAGAATGAGAGTTGATGGATACGGATTGTGACTGGTCAGTTAGGTATGAGGTAAGAAGACAGAGAGCAGATCCAGTAATGCCAAAGGTCGAGGAAAGCCTTTTGAGAAGGATATTGTGGTCTTTGGTGTCAAAGGCGGCGGAGAGATCCAGAAGAGAAAGAGCAGAGAGTTTACTTGGTTTATTGCAAGCAGAAGATCATTTTGGATGCGGAGGAGAGCAGTTTCAGTACTATGAAATATCCTATAGGCAGATTGAAAAGGGCAGATTGAAGGAAACGATTGTAGGTGAGAAGTTGGGAATGGATAATTCGTTCAAGAATTTTAGAAATGAAATTAAGGTTGGAAATGGGTCGGTAGCTAGCAAGATCTTCGGCGGGAAGAGAGTATTTTTTGATGAGGGGTTTTACAATTGCATTTTTAAAGGAAATGGAAAGAGTTCCTTCTGAAAGCGATAGATTGAGTATTGTGGTTATTGGAAGAAGCAGAGCATCAACGCAGGCTTTGAAGAGTGTCCTTGGTTTGAGATCGAGGGGGCGTGCAGATTGAATTCGAGGAGGCTCGAATGACATTTTGGGCTTCTTCTATAGTGGCTGGCAAGAAGTTTGAGAGGGAAGGCGGGGCAACAGGAGGGGGAGTATTGAGATTTTGTAAGGAAGCAGGTGTGAGTGGCGTGAACCGAGCACAAAGATTAATAATTTTGCTATCAAAGAATTGGAGAAGGGCAGATACAAACGTTGGGAGCGAGATGGAATTTTGAAGAGATGGCGGAGGTTTGTGGGTGGATGAAGATTTGAGGGGGGCGTGTTTGTCAAGCAAAGAGGTGAGACAGGATGTGAACTGTGCGAGGTAAAGCTGACGTTGAAACAGGTGAAGAAAACAGGGAAGAGGCAAGGATATGAGTGAAAAAATTAGCAGTGTTAATGGAGTAATATCTTTACTTGTTTTGTTATGCAGGGGGCTCGTGAATTTGTAGGAATGGAGAGGGTAGAAATAATTATGCCGTGGTCAGATATTGGCGTGTAGGTATGATCAGTGGAGGAGACGAGAGTGGAAAGTAGAGCGGGTTATAAGTAGATCGAGAGTATGGCCAGTGTTGTGAGTGGGTAAAGTGATATGTTGGGTCAGACCAAAAGTGTCGAGTAGGGCGAGGAAAGACACAGCATAGGGAGCAGTGTGATCGTCGACATGAAAGTTGAAATCACTAGTGATAATTAGTTCAGATGCAGAAGAAATTAGATTTTCAATGAGTGAGGTGAACTCGGTAATAAAAGTAGCTTTGGATGAAGAGGGGGTCGGTAGATGCTGAGTAGTATGAATGGAATCGTTGTGGCAGGAGATGGGTTAGGACGGACAGTGAAAGAGATCCATTGCGATTCAAACAAAGAATATTTAGGTATAGTTACATTTTTTAATGATATTTTGTTGTTGAAGATGAAGCCTACCCCACCGCCTCCACTTTGCTTTCGGGGACAGTGAGAAAAAGAGTAGGAAGGGAGGAGAAGAGAGCTAATTGTGGGTGAGGTGTCAGGATGTAGCCAGTTTCGGTTAGACAAAGGACATCTATTTTGTGGTCGTGTATGGGGTGTTTGAGTATTTTAGACTTGTTGTAAAGATAGGTTGTTGAAGCAGCAGATCTAATGTTGATAGTTGCCATGTTTAGCGAAGGAGGAATATATCAGATAGGGCCGGGGTTTACTTAACATCGCCAGCCAGGAGAAGACAGCATACGAGAATGATAGAGGATTTACGATTGATACGGTAGTCATTGAGGCGTGAATTAGGGTTGAAAATAAAGACAAACGGCAGATGATCAAAAGATGAGCAAACGGATGCAGGAGGAATAGGAGCATGCAGGGAACGGTGACGTGAAAAGTGCGGTGGAGGATGGGACTGACAGTGTGGACAGACAATGAAAAAGACGGCGAGCAAGAAGAACAGTGTGACTGATAAAACATGGAAGGCGTGATAGAGGGGTAGAATATACTATTCATTTTGAACGATATGGTATAGGACTATGAGGTCAGAAACTATAGAGGTAAGGATGAAGAACTATGACATGTGACCAGGTCACCGCCTTGCTGACGCAATCTTACTTTTAAATTAGGCCTTAAGTATACCATATATATTTTAGATAATTGCAATGCTGTGGGCGACTCACAGCAGGGGAAGTTTAGGGAAGGCCAGCCTTTAAGCTAGAATTGGCATATATATATAAAACTATGGAGGGGTGCGCCAGCAGGCCGAGCCTAGGATCAGCAAGTCTAAATGTAAACAGAACGTGAACGGGCGATAATAGGGGCCGTATGCATTTCTAGTTTGAGAAGACCACAGGGATGTTGAAAATCTCTACAGCATAGCTAAACAATGTCTAAATTAGTTGACAGGTAGTTAAACCTAAGTCTTAATCTCGTTTAGATAGCGGGGGAGGTAAATGGGGATGTTTGGAATGGATTTGAAAAATTTAAATATTTTAAGCTAGGAAAACGTCCTATCCAGCTAGCGGCCGAAACTTTACCGACTGTCAATCACTCATCGGAGGTAGGCCTGAGCTAGGCTATAGGCCAGATTTTCAAGTTGAACATATCCAACTTTCAAAAATCAAGTTTCGGACATGTGATTTTTCAAGTCGATACTGATCCACTACGGACATTCTGTTACACTAAGTTTTCCGTCTGTCACACAAAGTTTATTTTCGTAGTGTACAGCGGCGTCGCCAGCGTTAAAAATGTTGGGGGGGTCCAATCGTCCTAATTTTTTTCAGGAAGGATATTTCCTGCACTACGTACATAACTCGTTGTAAGTTGTACATTTCGTACAAGGGTAAATTTTTAAGCCATTATTTCTTCTGCAGCAATCAGATTGCCCTCATAGCCTAAAAACATATTAAAGTTTATGTGTTTATTTCTAGGAATATGAAAATATGAGCTTATAATGAAGGATACTTTGGTTAACACTTTGGGGTGCTGACGAAAAAATCTCAACTCCTAAAAATTTAACATATGAAATTTTTTTTTTTCACTTGCCTCGAAATTATAGTATGAACTATAATTGTATTATAATATCGTACACCCCTTATCGTACGTCGTACAAACGCCCTTTTAGAGCTCAAATTATCGTACGTACGTTGCGTACAATTACACTATCGTACAATTATTGTATTAAGCCCTAGTCGTACATTTGGCAATACTGCTTGCGATCAGACATCAATATTCTCTAGATCGCGCAGGCGCTGTACACGCACGATTCGAAGGGTTACATACTTGACCGCGAAGTGGTTAACAGCGACACAGTTGACAGCGCATATACGCGAAGTGAATAAGCGCT
>JAQIWG010007335.1:0-12418 GCA_034695025.1 Chamaedrilus cognettii
TAGCCTGTTTATATTGCTATTGGGTACCGGTAATGCTGTATGAAAGCTGTGTGCATCATTCAAGTCCATCCGGTTCGTTGTATTTTTACAATAAATTAGTGTTCTTTGCTTTAGTATTATCAGTAGGCCCTCTAGCGAATACATAAGAGAGAAAGGTAATTTCTTTTAGGCTAGGGCTGCGCGTCGTTAGACAACGGTGGCCAAAACGTAGCCTAAAATAAATCATTCCACATGTATGTCATAGGCTGTCAGAATAATAATGTAAGTTACATGATTAATTGTGCATCAATTTTAGGTCAAAAGTACATAATTTTATTGATTCATATTTTATCAGTAAATCTTGCTAATAATTCAGCAGATGGAGGCATCACACAATAATTATATTGTGTAGTCGCTTTGAACACTTTTGTGCTATAGCACAAACACTAATGTACCGTACATTAGTTCAAATAAAAATAGGCCATAACGTGTCCATTGTCCATGCAGCATTATCGTTCTCGGCTATAGCGTGTCCATGAGCTAGCTCGCCGTTGAGCCCCGAACAGCTTGTTGCTCAGATTTTTTTGAAGGTGCCCTGGAAGACGCCCTTGTCTTTGTCCTCGACGCGCTGGAAGGCCCCCTGGGACAGGTCGAGCTCGCGGTTGCCGTGGTAGGGCCCGCGGTCGTTGACGCGTACGTCCACCGACTTGCCGTTGCTGCTGTTGGTGACGCAAAGGTTTGTTCCGAATGGAAGCGTCCTGTGTGCCGCAGTCATGGCGTACATGTCGAACGTCTCGCCGTTAGCGGTCTTGTTGCCCTGACATTCGGCACCGTAGTACGATATTTCGCCCGCTAAAGAGCGAAAAAGCACGGATTCAGAACATCATCATATTTAGCCATCAAGCAAATTTATTCAAATTTTGAAGTTTGTGCACTGATTAATATTGAATATTGCCCAAGCTTGAGTCTAGCAAATGTTTGACGCAAAAATTATGAATCTTTGATTTGGTTTCGGTTCGCCTACGTTTGTTAAGGTAACAATGCGTCCCTGCAGCCACAAAATTTTGGAAGCTACCTAGCTGTGTCTGCCAAAATAATTACGATTGAACCCATTGCTCGAAGTTTGACAAAGAATTTCGAATAACTAGCACACGCGTTAGCTATTGAATAGCTATTGATGAGCTTTGTCGCAATGATAATTATTTTTGCATCATTGCAAAGACACACCTGGGGGCCATTCGACACAATTACTGGGGCTATGCACTCGTTTTGCGTGGCCCGGGTCCCAGATGCCCTGTCTGCGGGCCGCATGCTTATAGTTTCAAGCGGTAATAAAACGCATGCATACTATAATAATAATAATCGCGTCAACATAAAATAAAATCTCAGCAATTGAACTTACACATTTTGTGCGACATGCTCGCGCAGATTGATATAGGCTTACGCCGCACGAAGCGCAGGCTAATAATTAAGCTAAAACAAGATATAGGTAAAAGTCTATCGTCTATACGTTAAGTTGGCTTATTCCTATCTCAGAAGTGCGAAGTGCGCGCACGATTATTGTCTGCTATGCAGTCCACTGAGTCTATTTGCAACGTCTGGTCGGCGAGCGGTCGCGGCTGTTTATATATGACAAAGTTCGGCCGTTCAAAGGACACAAACTCTAATTTCATTAGGTAAGCTACTGCGCAATAACTTAGTAGGCCTGCGCAATATTCTCATTTCCTATTTGCGCAATGGGGCTTAGTTCATCTGTGATTTTCGCTTTTTTATTTCCGCTTGAATGAAATCGAAACTAGGCCCAATGCTGAGTGTCGAGTGCTGAGTGTCGAGTGTTGACGGGTGGACGATCGAGCCACGAGGAGCATTTTGTCAATAACTGATTACCCCATGCGAGCGCAGGCGTCCAGACATTTGACCGACATAACGTTACGCCTACATTTGACCGACAGTGACACCAAACTTGTGAAAGTAGGTTCGGTCAATAGTTCTTGTCGTTTTAATTTATTACCATAGACTAGCCTATGTCATCAATGTATAAATTAATCGAAGTTGTTTACGTATTATCAGAAGAGGGCCATATTTATCTTTGGATTATCGTTTCAATCTCTCTAGATTACCAAGGCTATGGATAATCAAAGAACATAATTAAGCCAAATTTATTGTCATCTTAAACTATTCCTAAACAAATCTTAAGAAACTCTTACATTGATTTTTGGAAACTTCTCACCGTCACGTCAAAATTCCAATAGATGGCGTGCAAATCAAAATGATGGCGCCATTGCGTTCCATGAATATAGGTTCATTATTTTTAATCCAACTTATTTAAACTAATCTAACTAACTGATAGCAAGGCAGAGGTTACTTTATTGTTTTAGCAACATTGTGCATCTTATGTTAAATCAATCCACAAGTACATGTAGGATATATTTCGGATTCAAATGTTGTTCACACCAGTTGCAGATTTTCACACCGAAAACAATTTTGTTTGCCACTCCTGTCCTTCTGTCCTTCTCTACAATGTACTCGCGTGCTATACTATCAGATAGTAGGCCTTTAGTGACAGCGAAGACGCGTCATAGCTTTTAGCTGCAGCGGCGTGACACAGCGCCAGACAGACAGAGGGGATTGCGCGATGGGATTGACGTTGTGTGGAACGCTCGACGTTATTCAGCTCGGCTTCATTCGACGAGCGGCGACTTAGACGACTGGTTAAGTGAGAGGGTCAAACTGATGTTGCGATATTTTTTAAAAGCCTGCGTTTTACACCTATCTTTGAGCTATGGTTCACACAGTGTCGTTCTTCGCGTGTGTGCACCGGCTATTGAGCGTGTTATAGACTCAAAAGAATAGTTCTAAAACGCATAACGGAGGGGGGGTGGTGGGGTTGCTTTTGGAAAAAAATTAAATGCAAGTTTAATTTTTTGTGACGGATGACGAGTGTGAGGATCAAGCTACAGCCGTGTGAGAGGATCAAGCGACCGAGTTGCCAATTGAGTGTAAGTTGTCGTAGATTCATTCAGAAATTAAGTGTTTTGCAACTAGTTTTTGAGTTGTCCATGCCATGTTCAGAGTTGAGGTTTGAGCCCCTTGGTTCACCCGCGAGCCCCTTGGTTCACCCTGCACATGTCATGCTTCAAAGCTTAGTTATAATACACAGGGAGGGGGGGGGGGGTGGGGGTGGTCTGTTGGATAAAAAATAATCAAATGTGCACGAGCTTCAGGTTCAGTGTTGTTCAACGAGAACGCATTGAACGACCGCGGTGACAGATGAAGGAGAGGATCCAGCGCCAAGACGTAGTCATAAAATGCCTGAACGTCTGTGCTTTGCAACTAATTTTTGAGTTGCTTAACTGCACCTTGTGGGGTTTTACACTGTGCTATTCTGCTTAATAAATAACCAAAATAGCAAAATAACAAAATCGCTCTTGCGATGACTTGGTTCATGCAATAAATTGTCCAATTGATTGATTCAATATATATTTCAAAATGTTTTGTTTGACATTACAACATTTTTTTAGAGCTACAGCTTATGTATTAGGAAGCAGTGAATGAATGACTCGACGCCTTTTTATTTATTCACGATGCTTAATTCTAAAGCGTGTGCGGTTTCCCCACAAATATAATATTATGACTCTCAATAAGTATTGTCCTGTGAAGCCTGCGATTCAAACATGATGTCTGGAACAGTTTTGCAGTGTGCCTGCAATTTTAGTCCCAATAGCATCTGCAATTGGAGTAGGTCCATCAGCTGATATACTGTAAATTTTGGCGTTCATATATTGTATATTACATATTGTACAGCCAATTTGTATTCATGCAACTGCATGGTCATGGTTACACGATTGGCTTGGGAAAACTTGTGAGGAAGTTCTGAATGCTGGATATGGCATAACGTCTTATGATACGGAATATATTTGCAAAATGTAAAATCTGGTGTAGCTTTCAAACAAGTATTGGTACTCTACTGTAATGTATAATTTAAATTAAATTAATTATTGTCTTTGGATCGTCTGTGTAGACTGTTATGTATACAATGTATGAAATATGTGTTTTTGTGTTTAATTAATAGAATTAAAAACTTCATGATAAAACAATTTAAGGGTGGGCGATACTGGTCTTCAAATCTTAACAAAATATACAATATCAATACTGTCGTAGTCACTGGCTATACTCACATTCTGTGTACATAGCGTGAGTATAAACCTTTGTAAGAACTCTTTGGAATCCGTGATAGAACCGCAATGATGAATAGAGCCAAGTGATGAATGTGCATGAAATAAATGCAAACATTCAAAACGAAATCTATGAAAAGCTGTGATCAGATTCTTCGTTGTCCGACTAATGCAAAGCAAAGACTACAGTGACCGACAAAGACGGCAACACTGGAACCGTTTTTGAGACCGTTGCAAGACCGGTCCCGAAGTGACACACGTAGGTAATGGTGTGCACAGAGAGGCATAAGTATCGCGGTTTGCAACTGGTGTCGATGATTCAAATGGTTCTTAGCCGAGATTAGTATTGACAATAACATTGCATGTGTGTATGTTTTATTTACTCTTTTCAGTGAATAAAAGTTCATCGTCCTTTTTTGATAGCGTTTAGCTATAGCGCCGTAACATGATCGAAAGTCATCACAATGACGCTGTACACAATGAAGATTATTCCAAATAACGATAGTTAGTTGGTACTACCAAACTATATGGGCATCTGAAAACATTATAGTTCCCCGTGTGTGTTTGATAACGCTGACGCGAGTAAACCTGCTGAAGGCGACGTGGGCGCTGTGGGCTTAGGGATGTCAGAGGGTACAGGGGAGCATTCGTCTTGGCTTTGTGAGGCCAGCGATGTTGATCGCATGGGACCCAATCATGATTAGCTCCTCTACGTTATCCCTGCTGACTCTCAACATGCACGGATTCTCTCAGGGGGAATCTTTTCTAACTGATGCTTGCGCATCATTTCAGTACGATGTTATTTTTATCCAGGAGCACGGGCTGAATTCTGATAATATTGCAAAGATTAATAATTTTAATTCCTGTTATTCTGGGTTCGGTGAGTCCGCCATGTCTAAAACCACAGCAAGTGGTATTCTTTATGGTAGGCCCTATGGAGGTGCGACGTCATTGATTCGAAAGACTCTCTGTGCTGATGCTAGTTGTAAGCTGATTGCTGAGCGCATTGTCGCTGTTTTTATTTGCAACTCCGTTTTTATTTGTGTTTGTCTTCCATGTGACGATGGCTCTGTCGAGGCATATGATCTAATATTGGATATTCTGTCCGAAGCCTCTCGTGTAATTGGCGATGAAAATTATGATTACATATATTTTGGCGGTGACCTAAATACCGATTTGACGCACAATCGAAAAAATGCTGTGCTCATTAAGAACTTTCTATCCAGTTATAAATTATACTTTCAGCAACCTGTCTGACAAACATAACGTGCCTTGCCCTACTTTTGGCAACGAAAAGCGTAATTGTTCCAGTACTATTGACTTTATTTGTTTTTCTGAAAATTTACGTGCGCACGTTGAACACTATACGATTGTAGATGCCTACAATAATTTTTCATATCACGTAGGCCTAAAACTTGGACTCTTACTCCCGTTTAACGACCCTTTGGCTTTGAGGCTTAATCATTGCTTGCATGGTCACGTGGCTGTCCCTGTAGCAGCGCAGGCTGCTCGTCTCAATGAGCGCCTGCTACTGCTACGGGCGAAGTGCAGCGCCTGAGATTTGATGACGGTAATGTTAATGCGTACTACGAGTACACTGGTCTATTGTTGCAGCCTGTACTCTCTGAACTGAACCTTGCTTTGTCGATTGATCATTTTAATAATAACGGCTACTCGTGGGGCGGGGTCAACCCCAGTGTCAGCGCAGCCCAGATTGAGGACTGGTACAAGCGCATTATAGCTGCGCTCCGTAAAGCTGCTGCTTGGTTCATTCCTAAAACTAAATATAATGTTCTTAAGTTTTAGTGGGATGAGACTTTAGATGAATTAAAACATGCTGCTATGCTTTCCCATAATTTGTGGGTGGATGCTGGTAAACCTAGAAGTGGGAATATTTTTCTCAAAAGAACTCAAGACAAGTTTGCCTATAGGGCACTTATTAAAGAGAGAAAAGTGAATTCAAAAGCCTCCGTGTCTAATGAGCTACATGAACTTTTAATAAGTAAAAACTCAAATGCTTTCTGGAACACTTGGAAGCATAAAGTCTGCGCGACTAGTAATGTACTTCCGTGTATTGACGGCTGCTATGATGCTTAACAAGTTTGCCAAAAATTTAAGAATTTTTTTGCTTCGGTCTGTATGGTCAATTCCAAAGAAAACGATTTCAAAATGAAAGAAGCTTTTATGGTTAAGTTAGCCTCCTTCTCTCAAAGACAGTATATAAGAGACATTAATTTTGAGAGTTCAACTCTGAATTAATTAGTCTCTGTATTGCGAAGCTTAAAGTTGGGAAAGCTGCGGGATTGGATAACTTGCAGGCAGAGCACTTAATTTATGCGCATCAAAGCGTACATATGATACTCGCCAGTTTATTTCGTGCTGCAATATGAATATGTTCCGAGAGATTTCGGTCGTGGCCTTCTTATTCCGATTCCAAAGGAATCCGGTAAGAAGGGCATTATGAGCGCAGATCAATTCCGAGGAATTACGATTAGTCCTGTGATCTCTAAGATTTTTGAACATTGTGTGATGATGCTGTATAATAGGTTTTTTGAAACGTCTGAGAGACAATTTGGCTACAAGAGTAAGGTTGGTTGCACTAGCGCCATCTATACGCTTCGCAATGTTATCGACTGTTTTGTTGAAAATAACTCTACAGTAAATGTGTGCTGCTTAGACATTTCTAAGGCTTTCGATCGAATTAATCACCATGGTTTGTTTGTCAAGCTTCTGAATAAAGGGTTTCCTCTTAAATTAGTGCTCCTACTAAAAAGATTGGTATACGCACTCATTCTGTTGTGTAAGATGGGGAAGCGCTGTCTCCGACGCTTTTCCCATGTCGGCTGGGGTGACACAGGGTGGTGTCCTCTCTGCCCCACTCTTTAACATTTATGTTGACAATATCCTAAAAAGACTTGCTAATTCTGGTTGTACTATGGCAGGTTTGAACTTAGGTTCTTTCCTCTACGCTGACGATTTAATTTTACTAACCCTTCCGTTAAGGAACTACAGAGTAGGATTGATATGTGCAGTAATGAGCTTGAATCTATTGATTTAAAACTGAATATTCTGAAATCTTGCTGTATAAGAATTGGTAAGCGGTGGCATAGTGAATGCAGAGAAATAAACGTCAAAGGGGCTTCAATTCCTTGGACTTCAGAAATTATTTATCTGGGTATTACGGTTGTTGCCGGGATTAAATTTAAGTGCTGCCACGTTAGAATAAAATCGAAGTTCTACTCAAGTTTCAACGCTATCTACGGAAAGCTTGGAAAACTTGCTGATCCCATTGTTACGTTGAATCTGATTTTTAATATCGCCCTTCCCTGCCTCCTTTATGCCCAGGAAGCCTTGCCACCGCTTACAAAGTCCGACGCGAAGTCCATTGATCATCCTTGGAGTAGAGTTTTCATGAAATTTTTTAACACATTTGATACCAAAATTGTAACTCAGTGTAAATTCTACACTGGCTATTTGCCAGTGGAGCACGTTGTTGCACTACGCAAAATACATTTTTTGGACTCGCTGAAATTAAGCCCTTGTTACATATTGAGAGCTCTATATGATTTATCAGGCCATGGTGAACTGTCACGACTAGCTGCTTCTTACAACGTATCAACGCAGTCGTTAGTGCTCGACTCGTCACGTATCATCAAGGACTATTTCGCTAATTGTGTGAACGCTATCACCTGATATTGTGAATTTCACTATAATTTAGCTCGCACTTCAACTGTATGTTTAGTTAAGTTTCTATTTCTTTATTGTGTTCTGCCTTGATGGTGAATAAAAATTTATATATAACAATGTTGTACAATTAGTCAAGCCCCATCAAAAGAGTTATTTAGTCCAGCGCAGCGTTTTTATTAAGAAAAAAGTTGAGATAGTCCAAAGAATTATTTTGTGAAAAGGGCTCCTGAAATAAACCTAAATAGTTCGTGTGCAACTTTCACAAAAGCTGTCGTTGAAATTCAAACCAGAACATTACAGGCCTAAACTAGACCTAAAATAGCTTTGAGCTTAAAAATGCATATGAAAGGCAAACGCAATAAAATAAAGAGAGAGTGCATGATTGTAGGTCTAAACAAAAGGCCAATTCAATTTCGGTTTTAAAGCAAACCTCACACAATATACATGTAGCCTACCAGAGGCTATTCGTGACAGTAGCCTAAAGGCAATTACACAACAGCAATAATTAAATCAATCTTAGTATTACATATTACAGTGCTATTAGCTTGAGTAAGATTACACGAATCGTGCGAACCCATCACGCTCTCAAGTCAGATGTTTGATAGAAAAAGCGGTAGCCCAATATTTCTAAAGAATAATTTGAAGGTGAAAATAATTGGCCGGATTGACAAGCTAAACTTAGTGGTATAGCCTAATGCTATAATTATTATCAACCGATTCACATAACGCTTATAAGGCTAAGCATTGCAATCATAGACAGCAATAAGTTACAAATAAACGTCAGATCGATAAGCCAGAACACGGAGCATTTCAATCAGATCATAACATGAGAAACATATGAGACAAGAATACACAATAACTGAGGTCGTCTCGAGGCCTAAATACCCAAGAACGACACATGTCAGCTAAAGCCAGAATCGAAAGGAAAGCAGATGATCTGATGATTCACCTAGATTACAGGCCAAACACCACAAATGAATAGATGTTTTTTTGTAATTTAGGGACTGTAACATACAGACTATAATACAGTCCGGTTCTGTGCAACGGGGCCGGCATAGAACCGCTCCCCCTTCTTTAGTCGCCTTTTATGACTCGCCCGGGGAGCTCTGGGCTGCAAATCAATTCTTTGTTTTCCTGCCTGCAGGAGATTGACCACAAATAGCACTAATTGCTATTACAGACTATTTAATAAATTTTAAGTTTTAACGGTTTTTCATAAACCAGTTTTGTTTTCAATTTTCCGATCACTGAGACTAATCGACTTACCATGCTAGGCTGCACGTAGTTGCATGGCAAAAAAAGGAGCAAGACCAGATGCAGCAAGAGTCCTACGAAATCTCATAGTGGATGTGCTTTAAAAAAATGCACTGCATGCGGCATACATGCTGTGACTGCGCAAGGGATCACCATCGGAAAGACATGAAAATGTGATTTTTCATTCGCCAGATCTTTGACTGTTTTATGCAATGTTTGCCCAGTACAACATCGATTGTTCAGCCTCGTTTACTGTTAACAGCAAATAACGAACTACGTTAGAACTAAAGTTAGTGTTAAATTAATATCTTCCTTAGACAAAGAAACTCCATGTTATGCGAAAACATTGGAAATATGCAGGTGTCCATGCTCTCCGTTTGTCCAGCACTAGTGTTAACAGCCATAGAGTTCAAACATATAGGATCTAATACATAAAAGGCAAATGCCATCATGCCAGTTTCCAAACCACATAAAATACTGCAGCTATACAAAGCTTTGCTTCGTATGCCTATAGGCCGACCCTCATCTACTCTCATTGTCTTTGGCTCTGGTTCGTGTTAAAGCTTCACAAGTAGCAACCACATAGCTCCAATGTTAAGGATCACAAAACTGAATAAACATTAACATCGAAGATATGATTTCACGATATAAATGATACAACACTAGCATTCATTCGATGTCAATGAAGGCAAACTGTCATTCACAGAACGTCTTGTATTGCACAATGTAAATAATATCAACATCACGAGTATAAGCGACGAGTTGGTTAGTCGGAGGGCCACTCCAGAGCTCTGATATGCGATTAACTTCAGGAATGGGTGAAAGTGTCGTGTTGCATAAAAAATCTGTCTGAAACTTTTGGAATGTGTGACAGACGTCTGGAATGTGTGGTAGTAATGTAAAGCACTATATTTTTGCTGCATGTTATTTTCGCGATTTTGCCTCTCAGAAATTTTGCTGCACTTAATTTTTGCGTTTTTCAGGACTGCCCAAATGCTTTTTTTATATTATTTATTTTAATTTTATTATTTTATATAAATTTATATTTTTATATATAACATTTGCAGCTTTATTTTCGCCCATGTAATTTTTCAGCGTAATTGGCCAAAATAACATGTGGGAAAAAATTTCATTGTACAGTATATCTAAATCCTTGGCAAACCCCACTTGTAACTGACCTCTCATTCACGCAGGACAGTTTTCAGCACCAGTCATGAACAAATCTATGAAAAATCCACTGAGAATAAAGTTTGTTCAATTTCTCTCCTAAATTTCTTCAAATTTTCACCAATTTTTTCGTATGCACGCTTCCATCCTGGATTTGAACCAGGACTGATACAGTTCCTACACAGCATAGTGACGCCGTGTTGCTTTAGCATCAATGTTTCACGCCTCAGCGTTCACGACGGGCTGTGGCGCATTGAGGGAGGTCCCGGGGGGGCAGGTTGCCCCCAACTGAGCCCGGTCCCTCAACTGCTTCAGTGAGTCTGTCATCTGCATCCAACACATGCAATAATGCAATGCAATGTCATATAGCAATACAATTAATTTATTCAAAAATTTCAAATGAGAGCCTAGTGAGCTGTGCATAAATAAAAATCAGATTGGTTTTTATTTCCGTTATAGCACGTTAAGCAAGATATAGCCATTCTTTAAGAAAGTTTCAACACTAAATTCTTATTCCATGATGACAAAAATAGAAATCGCGGAGTAGTTTTAAAACAAAGTATGTCATGCAAGGTTGGTGCTACGATTACATAATGCCCTGAGGACAAATATCTGAGAATTCTTGTCAAGCATAGATATCTGACAACACCGACCTTGTCTAGCAGCTGAAGATGATCCTTGAGAACGGTTTCGATGCGAGACACATCCAACATGTGCCGATCTTGACTAGGATCATCTAGCGGCTCATCCTGCCTGCAACGTCACAGGCACAAATAATGGCTTGTCTACAAAAATGTTAATTTTTAAAAATTAACATATTTGTAACATGTTTTCACAACCCACCAAAAATGACAATTCGAGTACCGGTCGGTGCATGAATATATAATACAGAACAGAACCTTCAAGAAATAGGCCCTGATCATCGAATTTAAACTGTTCATCAATATGATCAATTCTGATCCATCACAACAGAGTTGTGTAACAGTGGATTTGCATAAAAATCAGCATGGGTTTGCAAACAACACCTTTTACCAGGCCTCGGCAATTTCTCAGAATCCACAATTTTTTGACACCCAACTAATTAGCTCCTCTCTAGGGGAATCAAAATTTCATTGGATAAGGGTTGGGCGAAAACTTGGCACCCGCAGTTCTTGCGCAAATCCCCCCTGGATACACGCTATTGACAGCAAGCTCACGTGTTGCAAGGCACGTTGAAGGCGGGTTGGAGGGGATTCTGCTGCAGCATGATGTTGACACTGATCAACTTGGACACAAGGACGACGGATGAGAAGATTAACAGAACGATCCTGCACACACAAACAAACATCATCAGTTGTTATGTATTTTGTTGTTCTCATGATGTAGTTCACAAATTGTCAGTAATTTGCTGCAAGGGGGGTTAGACGTGGGCATGTTGCTTATACTTTTTATGTTCAATCAGGCAACTTCACATTCTGATCACATCATGTACTGACTGCATCAATGTGAATAAAAATAGAAAAAGAGAAGAAAAAAATATCATAGGCCATCTCTTTATCATTTCACTATAACTTTCTGAATGAAAAATGTCTATAAAAAACTTTGACATGAAAATCGCACAGGTCTTGGAATAAATAAAAAATCAATTAAGCAAATATGTCTTCATTCAGATAATAAAAATGTTTAACGTTAAGTTATAAGCACAGAAGACTTCAACTTACACTATAATTGAACAGGTCAGGGCTAGGTTCGTCTGTGTGAAACTGCCACAGAAAAATCACACATTAATGGCATTTTGAGAGAAATATAATTACATAGAACATTATTTCACCTCACGGCACACAGAACAACTGGAGACGCGTCTGGCGCTAACGCCGGGATCCTTCAAATCCAAACTGAAGACTGAACTGTTCTCTCAGCCTTATCCATGGCGTTTGCTGCTGTGTGGTGTGTTTGCTGTTCCATAACCTTGTCCTGCATATTTTGAATTGTAAAGCGCTCTAGCTTAGTCCCTGGACTTGAAATGACGCCACATCAAATCGGCTCGGATATTATTATCATCATTATTATATATTATTATTATTGTTATTATTAACAACAACCAGAATAATAGCGAGCACGCAAATAAATTAAACATCATTCTGGACTACAACAACGTGTAATACCAAATGAAATGC